>VMDR010038144.1:0-10051 GCA_007922815.1 Macrotus californicus | reverse complement strand
AAGACTGTTGCATCTGTGTACATATATAAAATGAGGGAAGAATTGTCACACAGGAATATTTGAGAAGAGCGAATAATAATTTAAGAAGGCTAAATCCTAGAATGTACTGCAACTTGCAAAATATATCAGAAGACAAAAAGGCTATTTTAGTTTGGGAAGGTATAGATATGATTGTGGGGTTCAATGTAATAATATTGACAGATGACAAAGAGAAAGCAAAGCTACTCAATTTTTATTTTGCTTTTACTTTCTATGTCAAGGAGAAGGATTGATTGGAAAGGATAGAGCAAATATTGGGATGAGAGAATTGAAGACCAAGACAAATGGGAAGGACAACAGAAAGCCTTGTTCTACATATGTTTGAGTCTGCTAGCCATTGTTAGAAGTCTCTAAGGAACTCTGTAGAAAACAGGAACAGTGCTGGATGGTGGGAGAAGTGCGGTATGTCAGCCTCCAGCAAGGAAAGAACACTGGACACCTCCAAAGCACACCCCAGGAATTAGCAAATCTGCTTGTGTATCTCTGGCTCCACCCATCTATGGAATCATGAACACCAAAGCTAACTTGCAGGCATCCAGATTCCTTTAAAATCCTAACAGGTATTTTGATGCATAGCCAGAGCAGAAACTCTGCTATAAATCTATGAGCTTGATATCAAATCCAGCCCAATTTTAAACATCTTATCCTCTTTAGTGAGATACCAGTTTGTGAGCACATGAAGAGTGAATAATTGTTAAAAATCAACGTGGGTTAAGAATAACAAACCATTCCAGAAAAATTTCATTTTTATTTTTTTTGAGGTGGCTTGTATATTAGCATCTCCTAAGACCTGTACACTCCTACAAGATATTAACAGCTACTGTAAAAATAAAAAAATATTCCATGACAAATAAATCTGGGAAATTATGACTTTATTTTTTTATTTTAAAAATATTTATTAACTAACATATTAACATATTTAGAAAGGTACTAACATATGCTAGGCACTGTGGTAATAAGAGTTGATTGCAAATTTCAGAATTGGAATTTTTATTCTTATTTTTTTATTAAATACTTTTGAACTTTATTGTTATTCAAGTACAGTTTTCTGCCTTTCCCCCCAATCCTCCCCACCACCAGAGCCATCTCCACCTCCCTCCCATGTTTCCACACTCCCCCCCTTGTTTTTGTCCATGTGACTTTTATAGTTGTTCCTGTAAGCCCTTTACCCTTTACTCCCCATTATCTCCTCATCTCCCTTATGGTTACCGTCAGTTTGTTCTTAATTTCAATGTCATTGGTTATATTTTCCATGTTTGTTTGTTTTGTTGATTAGGTTCCACTTAAAGGCGAGATCATATGGTATTTGCCTTTCACCACCTGGCTTATTTCACTTAGCATAATGCTCTCCAGTTCCATCCATGCTGTCGCAAAGGGTAGTAGCTCCTTCTTTCTGTTGTGTGGAACTCCGTTGTGTAAATATACCATAGTTGTTTTTATCCATTCATTTACTGATGAGTGCTTAGGGTTGCTTCCAGAACTTGGCTATTGTAAATTGTGCTTTTATGAACATTGGAGTGCACAGGTTCTTTTGGACTGGTGTGTCAGGGATCTTAGGATATAATCCTAGCAGTGGAATTGCTGGGTCAAAAGGCAGTTCCATTTTTAGTTTTCTGAGGAAATTCCATAGTGTTTTCCACAGTGGTTGCACTAGTCTGCAATCTCACCAAGAGTGCACTAGGGTTCCCTTTTCTCTGCATTCTCTCCAACACTTGTTGTTTGTTGCTTTGTTTATGATGACCATTTTTACCGGTGTGAAGTGGTAACTCATTGTGGTTTTAATTTGCATCTCTCTGATGGCTAGTGATGCAGAGCATCTTTTCATATGTCTCTGGACTCTTTTTATGTCCTCTTTGGAGAAGTATCTGTTCAAGAACTTTGCCCATTTTTTAACTGGGCTTTTTGTCTTCCTGGAATGGAGTCATGTGAGTTCTTTATATATTTTGGAGATCAAACCCTTGTCTGAGGTATCATTGGCAAGTATGTTTTCCCATATGGTTGGTTCTCTTTTCATTTTAATGCTGTTTTCTTTAGCTTTTTATTTTGATGAGATCCCATTTGTTTATTCTTTTCTTTATGTCCCTTGGAGCAAGGGACATAACAGTGAAAATATTGCTACTTGGAATATCTGAGATTTTCTTCCCTATGTTCTCCTGAAGGGCTTTTATGGCATCACAACTTATATTTGAGTCTTTTACCCACCATGAATTTATTTTTGTATATAGTATAAGTTGGTGGTCTAGTTTCATTTTTTTTGCATGTAGCTGTCCAGATCTCCCAACACCATGTGTTCAAGTGGCAATTTTTGCTCCATTTTATGCTGCTGTCCCCTTTGTCAAATATTAATTGACCATAGGGACTTGGGTTTATTTCTGGGCTCTCTATTCTGTTCCATTGGTCCATGTGTCTGTTCTTATGCCAGTACCAGGCTATTTGGATTACAGTGGCCTTGTAATACAGTTTGATATCAGATATTGTGATCCCTCCTCCTTTGCTTTTCTTTCTGAAAATTGCTCCAGCTATTTGGGGTCATTTATGGCTCCATATAAATTTTTGAAGTGTTTGTTCAATATCTGTGAAATATGCCATTGGTATTTTACTAGGTATTGTATTAAATCTATAAATTGCTTTGGGTAGTATGGACATTTTGATGATGTTAATTCTTCCGACCCATGAACACAGTATATGTTTCCACTTGTTTGTGTCTTCCTTAATTTCTTTCCTCAGTTTTGTGTAGTTTTCTGAGTATAGGCCTTTTACCTCTTTGGTTAGGTTTATTCCTAGGTATTTTATTTTTCTTGTTGCTACATCAAATGGAATTTTTTTCTGATTTCTGTTTCTAATATTTCATTGTTGATATACAAAAATGCCTTTGATTTCTGAATGACTTTGTATCATGCTATTTTGCCAAATTCATTTATTAGGTCAAGCAGTTTTTTGGTGGAGTCTATAGGATTTTCTATGCACACTATCATGTCATCTGCAAGCAATGACTGTCTTGTTTCCTCTTTTCCAATTTGGATGCCTTTTATTTCCCTTTCTTATCTGATTGCAGTGGCTAGGACTACCAATATTATGGTGAAAGAAGTGGTGAAAGTGGACAACTTTGCCTTGTTCCTGATCTTAGTGGGAAAGTTTTTGGATTTTGCCCACTGAGTATGATGTTGGCTGTAGGTCTCTCATATATAGCCTTTATTAGGTTAAGGAATGATCCCTCTATTCCCACTTTGCTGAGTATTTTAAACATAAATGGGGGCTATACACTATCAAATGCTTTTTCCTCATCTATTGATATAATCATGTGATTTTGAGGCTTTTGTTTATGTGAGGTATTATGTTTATTGATTTGCGAATATTGTACCAATCTTGCATCCCTGGGATGAATCCCACTTGGTCATGGCATATGATCTTTTTAATGTATTGCTGGATGCAGTTTGCCAATATTTTGTTGAGGATTTTAGCATCTGTGTTCATCAGCGATATTGGCCTGAAGTTTTCTTTCTTTGTTGTGTCTTTATCTGGTTTGGGGATTAGGATGATGCTGGCTTCATAAAGAGTTTGGGAGTCTTTCATCTTCTTGGATTTCTTTGGAATAATCTGTGGATAGGGGTTAGCTGATCCTTAAATGCTTTGTAAAATTCTCCTGTGAAACTGTCCAGTCCAGGGCTTCTGTGTGTCAGGAGTTTTTTTATTACTGCTTCAATTTTATCAGTTGTTATTGGTTTGTTCAGGCTTTCTGATTCTTCTTCATTCAGTTTTAGAAGATTATATTTTTCTAGAAATTTGTCCATTTCACCTAGGTTTTTAAATTTCTAGGCATATAGTACTTTGTAGTAATTTCTTACAATCCTTTGTAGTATCAGTTGTAATCTCTTTCATTTCTGATTGTGTTTATTTGGGTCTTCTCTCTTTTTTTCTTGATGAGTTTGCTTAAAGTCTTGTCCATTTTGTTTATCTTTTCAAAGAACCAGCTCCTGGATTTATTGATCCTTAGAATTCTGCTTTTAGTCTATATGTCATTTAATTCTGCACTGATCTTGGTTATTTCCTTCTTTCTACTTGCTCCGGGCTGTCTTTGTTGTTGTTCCTCCAGTTCTTATAGGTATAGGGTTAGGTTGTTTATTTGAAATGTTTCTACCTTTTTTAGGTAGGCCTGTATCACTATGAACTACCCTCTCAGGATTCCTTCGCTGTGTCCCATAGATTTTGGGTTGTTGTGAGTTCATTTTCATTTATTTCCAGAAACTTTTTGATTTCTTTCTTGATCTCATTCTTGACCCATTCATTTTTTAAAAGCATGCTTCAATCTCCATGAGTTTTAGTGTTTTTGAGTTTTTTCCTTGAGGTTCGTTTCTAGTTTCAGTCCCTTCTGGTTGGAGAAAATGCTTGTTACGATTTCAATTTTCTTAAATTTATTGAGACTTCTTTTGTGTCCTATCATGTGGTCTATCTTTGAAAATGTTCTATGTGAATTTAAAAAGAAGGTGTATTTTCCTTCTTTGGGATGAAAGGCTCTATATATATCAGTTAAGTTCATCTGATCTAGGACATTGTTCAATGCCACAATACCTTTATTGATATTTTGTTTGGAAGATGTATCCATTTTTTATACTGGGGTGTTGAAATCCCCTACTATAATTGTGTTGCTGTCAATATCTTTCTTGTAGTTCTCCAAGATTTTCCTTATGTATTTGGGTGCTCCTATGTTGGGTGCATATATGTTTACAATGTTTATGTCTTCTTGATGGATTCTTCCCTTGAGTATTATGAAGTGACCTTCTAGGTCTCTTTTTATGGCCCTTTTTTGAAGACTATGTTGTCTGATATGAGTACTGCTGCCTTTGCTTTTTTTTTCTTCCTGTCCATTTGCTTAGAATATTTGTTTCCAACCCTTCACTTTCAGTCTGTATAAGTCTTTTGTTCTGAGGTGGGTTTCTTGTAGGCAACATATATGTGGGCCATGATTTCTTATCCATTCAGCTATTCTATGTCTTTTGATTGGAGCATTTAATCCATTTACATTTAAAGTTATTATTGATAGGTGTTTATCATTGCCATTTTTTGTACCTGTGTTCCTCTCTCTCTCTCGCTGTTTTTCTTCCTGTTCTTAAAGCAGACCCTTTAGCATCACTTGCAGAGCTGGTTTGGTGGAGTTATATTCTTTTAGACTTCTTTTGTCTGAGAAACTCTTTATTCAGCCTTCCATTTAATTGAGAGTCTTGCTGGATAGAGTAGTCTTGGTTGCAGGCCCTTGGTTTCCATTACTTGGAATATTTCTTGCCGTTCTCTTCTGGCTTGGAGCATTTCCATTGAGAAGTCAGCTGCTAGTCTTATCATGGTTCCCTTATATGTTGCTTCCTGCCTTTCCCTTGCTGCTTTTAAGATTCTCTCTTGTCTTAGAATTTTACCATTTTAATTATGATGTTTCTTGAAGTAGGCCTCTTTAGGGTCCTCTTGATTGGGACTCTCTGTGTTTCCTGGATTTGTGTGACTTTTTCTCTCATCAAATTAGGGAAGTTTTCCATCATTACTTTTTCAAACAGGTTTTCTATCCCTTGTTCTTCTTCTTCTTTTTCTGGTATCCTTATTATATAGATATTATTATGTTTCATGTTGTCTTGCAGCTCCCTTACCACCTGTTCATTCTTTCTGAGTCTCTTTTCCTTTTCTGGTTCTTTCTGGGTGTTTTTTTCTACCTTGTCCTCCAGCTCATTGATTCAATCCTCTGCTTCATTCACCATGCTTATAATTCCTTCCAATGTGTATTTTATTTCTGAGATTTTATTGTTCATTTATTCCTGGTTTTTGTTTATAGTTTCTATTTCCTCTTTCATGCTGATGTAGTTCTCACTCAGTTCCTTGTAGTTGTCAGTGAGCTCCTTAAACATCTTTATAACCATTATTTTCAATTCTATATCTGACACTTTGTCTACCTCCATTTCATTTAGTTCTTTTATAGGGTTGTCTTCCATTACTTATGATTGCATGTTCTTTTTTTGTCTCCCCATTTAAGTGACTCTTTTTGTTTGTTTCTGTGCTTCCTGATGTTTCACTTTGCTAGCTGTCTTTGTAGGGTGAACTTCTACGGTAGGAATTCTGTGAGGTTCAGTGGTGTGGTCTCTTTGATCTCCTTGTCTGGATGCTCTAGGTTTGCCCTTTCTTCTGTTTGTGTGGGCTCTCTTGTTGTACTTGGTTTTTACCTTTTGTTAGTTCCTTTATTGATGATTTCTCTCCTCCAGCAGGTATACTGATGTTCATAGTTCCCACCTATTATTGTGTGTGATTGGCAATAGGCAGTAGGCAAAATGGATTAAGACAGTGGGACAGTAAGTTATGGGATTTAAAGTATCAGCAAGTAGAGAAGAGATAGGAGATTCTTTGAATAAGTATAGCGTTAACTGTGATATTTCACCCAGCTAGCCACTTTTTATGAAAAGTGAAAGAGAGATAAGACTCTTTTTAGGGAGGAGGATCATTGTGAACTGAATCCACAAAACAGAGCACTTGTGCAAGGTTAGATAATGAGATGTAGTGAGAGTAAAGGCTAGAAAGTAGGCATAGTGTGAGAGAGAATAGAGTTAACCACAACAATAATAATGCTCAGAAATGGGCTAAGATCAGAGAGGGTGCAGTGTAGTATTTAGAATTGTGTGGAACAACAATTACTTACAATAGTAGTGGAACAACAATAATATGACAAGAAATATATGATTTAGATAAACATGATCAAAAGTAGTGTGTTATTGGAACATGAGTGAAGTGAAAGAAGGAGAATTAAAACACAATAAAGAGAGAATAAGTAAAACCAGCCAAACAATGCAATTAAGATAAATAACATGAGGAAAACTAAACATAAGGAGAGAAATAAAAATACTAATAAAATAATAGTGGTAAAAATTATGAACAAATAATAATAATACACATAAACAATAAAATGCCAGCTCTGTGGGATAGCAAAGTGACATTTTTCTCAGTTTCTCAGTTTTTGGGGTTAGCCTTGTGATCCCCCTTTGGATCTGTCTCTGGACCCTTTGTAACTCCCAGTCTTAATGTCTCACTTGGGAGAGAAAAAAAAAGGGAAAGAAGATAGAGAAAAAGAAAAAAAAATAAGCCTCCTGCTGACTTTAAACCCATTCAGTGAGTTCTGCTGGTCTTCCTGGATTCCACAGGAAGAGAGGGGCTGGGCTTCAGTTTTCTCCCTTTCTATAATTTTGAAAGGATGGAGATCAGGTCTGGGCTGCAATATTCTCATTTGCCCAGCTTCCATCCCAGGTCCTCCCTGAGCTACCAAGCCCCAATCAGCCACTCAGTCACTGGGCATGCAGTGTGACTTAGGCCCAGATGCACTGTTCCACTCAGTCACTCAGCCTCTAGGCATGAAGCGAGAGACAAGCTCCAGTGCAAAATTTAACTTAGCCACTAGTCTCTGGTCACGCACAGCTGAAATTACTCTTGGGGCAAGCCAGCCACTGCTCCAGAGTTCCTTACAAAGCAGCTGCCCACCATTCTTAACAAATGCACAGCTTTTCACACAGCCCAACTTTCCAACCAGACTAGAGACTATCCAAGTCAGGGTCCGACAAGGCCCAATTCTTCCCTTCTCCAGGTGTCGCCTGACACCCCAATTTCTCTGGTACCGGCATCCACAGTCTCAGTGGATGTATACCACCTGTATGTGTCTCCCACTTCATCTCTGTTCTCCCCAGCAACTTCCAGCATCCAGGTCCCTTCTGGTGCCAGGCTGCCCTCCCTGCTCTGGTTGGGGAGGGAGCTGGTGATCTAACTCCTGCAGAAGATGCTGGGCCAGCAGCCACAGTGGCCTAGGTCCCTAGGTCCCTGTGCAGATCTCAGGGACCTTACCATCCCAGCACAATCTCCTCACCATCTATTTTTCAATGTCCTCTACAATTTTTGGCCTCCAAACTTCATATAAGCTGAGATTCCGTTGGCTGTTCACTGTTCCTCAGAAGATTGGTGAGGTGTTCTAGCTGGGTACAGGGAAAACTGGGCTCCGCTCCCATCTTCCTCACTGCCATCTTGCCAGACTCCAAAATTTTGCCTTTAACAAAGTTAAATTACCAGACATTGTACTAGATGTCATAAATGTAATAATAAGCAAAAAAACATAAATCTTGATCTCTCATATTTAATATTTTCAAACTAATTTGTACAAGGTTGTATATGTTATGCACAAGTTTTCACAGACTCAGACCTGGCAGGCATGGAGAATATGTTAAATGTTGAGCAATGAGCTTAAGATTCAAAACCACTACTTGGCTAGTATGATGGGCAGAATATTATAAAATGAAATTTAGTAGTGAAAACAATTGTACAAATCTCAGCACATGCAAAGAAGAGTCAGAAGTTTAATTGACAAGTTCAATATGATTTTTAAAATGCTAACAAAGCACGAAGATGAATTAAGAAAGACTGCTCATAAAAAACTACTTATACTATTTACAGCCAAAACCAGACCAATAGCAGTATGCTTAATATTATATCATTAAAAGGCATCATCATGAAGCCAGAAACCACTCAGAGGAGAGCAACTGAGTGAATTAAATCATAAAGAAGAGTTGCAAAAATGAAGAATATTACGTGTAAGAAAAAGAGTAGGTGTTGAGATTTCATGGTAGCTATGTTTATATAAAGAAAGGGAGGAATTGATTCATCATTGGACACTTCTTATAGCAATGAGTAAAGTAAAAATGAGGAGTCCTTGGGTTCAACACAGGAAAAGTTTATAACCATTAACCTGTCCAAAAATTTAGTAAGCTGCCTCTTCACTAAAGGTATTTAAGCAGAGGCTGAATTAACCATTTTCCAAGGATGTTACAGAATGTTAGACAATATTTTCTCAGGGAGAATTTGAATTAGAAAATGATATCCTATTCCATTCAGCAGTATATTCCTATTCCTTTCAGGAATATATCTTTAGTCCTATCAATGTTAATGATGGATTCCTTCACTTGTAATCTGAACATCATACTTTCCTACCTCATTCATTCATTCATTCACAAGCCTTTATTGAACTGCTTAAACATACCAGGTCTCCATGATAGGCACTGGACATCATAGCAGAATAAGACATGGCTCTTGATCTTTTATTTTATAATGGAATCATATTAAAAGAGCAATGAGAGCTCAGAAGAAGAAGGGTTTTTAATCAATCATTTTGTTGAAAACTTGATTAATGTAAAAAGGTTAGAAAGGCTTTTTAAAGAAGAAAGCACTTGCACTGGACCTTGAATTAATCAATATTACATGCTTTCTAAAACTTGACATAAAGTTGTTTTTTAACACCAATTAAGACTCAATCCTCCATAAGCCATGGCACTTCAATTCCTACAATTTTTTCCCCTTGATCTCTTTGCATGCTGTTTACCTATTTGTCTTTGACAAATCTATTTGATTTGCTTTTTATTTTTTCCTCTTCCTTCTTCCTATCACTGGTTTCACTAAATCTTATGCCTGGATTCTTGCGGTATGCTCCTTGCTGGTCTTCTCTATCCCAAGGATGGCACATCCCTCCAAGTACTAGCTTCCAACCCAAGTCTCTACCATCTCCATTTCCCAAGATCCTGACCAGATTCATCCTCCCAAAGTATTTTTATATGCCTATTAAGTCATCCATGATGGATCTTTCTCTTTTTTTTAATCAAATCAAACAAATATTCTACCTTGGGTTTCAGGTTTGATTGTGACCCAGTTGCTCCTTCTTTCCCACTCTCCCTTAATACTCATCTCCCAAGCCAGCTCTTCAGTGTCCCTTTCATGCACATTATTTATTCCAATCTAAAGGATTTTACTCACATTACCCTTATAAGAATGTTGTTCCCCCACCCTCTCACCCCCATTCTGTCTCACAAGATTCTAATCATGTTTTAAAGCCTAGTTTATATACAATCTCCTTCTCTAGGTTCCAGTGAACTCAGTATTTCATATTTCACTATATAATGTCATCTGACAGTGTATGTGTGTGTGTGTGTGTATATATATATATATATATATA
>VMDR010038143.1:0-10059 GCA_007922815.1 Macrotus californicus | reverse complement strand
ATTGTCTTGGATAATATGTGATTGTGAGACCGAGGCGAATCATTCATTCACTCTTAGACCTTCCTTATAATATGGCGGTGAGACAATCTAGGAAACAAGATTATTGAATAGCTACTATGGTATAGGCCTTAAAGAGTATATACATAAATGAAGACACATTTACATTTATGCCCAAATGGTGATAGTTTCCAGACCTCACCTGTATTACTAATAGGTTTTCTAATTCTTTCCAGTAGTTTTTTTGCTAAAAATTTTTAAAAACTTCCTGGGCTTTCCTGGAGTAGAAAGTGCTATAAACTTTTAATGACACTGCTATATAGGTGTCTCTCTGTCTCTCTCTCTCTCTCTGTCTCTCTCTCTCTCTCTCTGTCTCACACACACACACACACACACACACACACACACACACACACACATTTTCCAAAAGAGAAACTGAGACTCTTGGTGACAGGATTGTGATGAGTTCCTTTTAAACCACACAGTGGACTCAGAATCTGTACCCCTCTACCCCTTTTATCCTGCAAGACTATTTTTTATTCTCTGGTTTCTATTTCTTGCCCCTTTAATGTATGCTTTCTTTCAAGAGTCCATTACTCTGTTTTTACAATCTAACCTCCATCCAACAGCCGCTTCATCGGACATGTGTTTCTGCACATGCATATCTCCACAGAGTCCTGAGTCTTTCTCCTTGGGGGGACTCCAAGTCTCTTGTGTAAATTGGTGATTTGAAAATCAATACCCAGCAGGTTTTGCTAAAGATCCAAGCTACAATGCAAATGGATGTTAGGGAGGGGGTGGTCTCACTCCCCTAGCCAACAGTTCTAGAGCCTCAGACTCATCATTAAACAATTTTACAAAAACCCTTCCAAATATGATGTAATTTGTTCTTTTGCATTAATAAAAATATTAAATATGTTTTGATTTTTGGCTATTCAATGAGTTAGACTAATTGGTTCCATGTTTTTATCATTTTTCTTTATGTATAAGAAATGTATTTTTCTCATAATTTTATCTGATAATTAATGTTTAATTAAAAATGCAATGCTAAATACAATTTTTATTTTCTAATAATTTTAATTAAGGCCCAGATTTTTTCTCTTTAAATCAGTTATTATTTCTGTTTTCAGGACTTAAAAAAAGTAAAACAAAAAGATTTTATTCCCCTTAGTATAGGGAAAATATAAGGAAATTTGTAAAACTTACGAAGTATCCTAATATCTAATATTCTGCTAAACTAATACCAGAGACCTCTTTGTGAGAAAAGCTATCAGCATGCAAGTCTTAGCCATTTCAATGAATACCTGTTGTGGGTTGCCTAGAGGGAGGGTTTATTTGGATATTTGAAATATGCAGAAGTGATAGCAGGGGCAGTGCTGGACCCAGAGGCACAGATGTTTAAAGGAACCACTAAGAGAAGCTGAACTCTTTCAGAGCACCACTGAGAGTTGCTTCAGCTTTTTGAGTTTGTTTTGCAGAAGAATAAGGACTCCTCAAGGCTCTGTGTGTTTACTGTTTTGTAAAACAAAGAAGTGTATCTTGTCACATTATTCAGGAAGAATTTTTTTTTTTTTTGCTGATATCCATGAATCAGCTGCATTTGGTCTTCCACGGTAGTTTTAGGGGCTTCCCTGTGGAACTTTCTGAAGATGGATGGGACCACTTCATACCTTTACTCAACCAATATGAGAAAAACAGTGTGAGAGAAATACTTGTGGGCTTGGTCATTTGCCTCTATGTTTATCTGCTCCAAATTTAAGAGCTGCAGTTTTATGGGTGAAGATGAGTTCTGAAACCTGCTGGGTCCCAGCATCTCCCTTGCTGTTTCTAAGGGTAAGAGTGAGCACCCACAGGGCAGGAGGCTGAGGGTGAGGAAGCCCCTTGGGACCATGGGATCCACAGAGCTGTAAAGAACAGTTTCAAGCTTTCAAATCTTTCTCTTCCACACTTGAAGCATCTTCTTAAAACCCTAGGCTTTTGTTTTTGTTGTTTTGTTGCTGCATTAACTAGCCAGATATTGGAAGGAGCAATGGGATAAAAATCATTGATATAATATATTATCCTTTCAGATACATTTGCATTTTAAAACAAGGTAGGCAAAGAGAGAAAAAAAATGCTTAACGCAAAGTAATGCCTTACTAAGAGTGGTCTTTCAGTCCTCTGTAAGAGAGGCAGTTTTAGTTAGTGTGACTTTCCAATACCCCACCTACCAAAATGATGCCTTACTCTTACCTTAAAAAGATAATAATCACAACACACAGATCTATAGAAAAACAATGTTCTCTAACAATATCATTAAGCTCTGTTTAAAAACATGGTAAATTTCTTTCCTGGGATTTCCATTTATGAGCTAAATGATGTTGAATAAGGCACTTAGTTACCATGAGCCCCAGATTCCTAATCTGCAAATAATAGTTATTATCTTTTAAGTATGTTTATTGATTTGAGAGAGAGACTGAGAGAGAGAGAGAGAGAGAGAGAGAGATGATGTGAGAGAGAAACATGGATTGTTTGCCTCCCATATGCACCCTAATCAGGTGACCTAGATATGTGCCCTGACTGGGAATCTAACCCACAACATTGTGGTGTATGAACAATGCTCCAACCAAGCCACACCAACCAGGGCCCAAACAAGGATTATTTTAAACCCACAGTTTTTCTGAGGATCTAATGAAACTGGTTTACAAAGTTTTACATTGCCAAGCAAGGCTTAGCTGTGAGGGACACAGCTACTTAGCAATGGAAAGGTTGCTGTAGGGACTGAGCCATGAAAATTAACATTCTGGGAACAGCAGGACTGCTGTCCTCAATGTTGAGTTTATAACTTATAATTCACACACTGCCATAATGTGAATTAATTATGGAATGTAGTTATGTTTCTTATTTTGGGAAGCTGAGTTATGGATTTTCACAAAGTCAATATGACTATGGTAATTTCCCAAGACAGTCTTCACAGGAGAATGTGGTGAATGATGCTTACGAAGTAGCAGGATGAACCTTGGTTCTGTTTCAGTCTTCATCTCTCTAGATCTGTGTAGCTTTCAGTCACACTGGTGAGCTTGAGACTGTTTACATACACATAGAAGATAAAGAAGAGTATGATAGAACTTTCAGTCAAGATGGGGGTGAAGGAAACATGTTATACCTCCTCATGCAACCACAGAAAGGATTACAACTAGACCTCAAAACAATACCCAGAACCATCAGAAAATCAAGTTGTATGGAAGTCCAACAAACAAGGATTTAAAGAAGCCACATTCAGCCAGATGGGTAGGAAGGCAGAGATGTGGAGATGGGTGGAGAGACATGGAGATGCATGATGTGGCACAGAGAGGTGGCAGTGGTGAAATGGGCAGTCCCACATTCATGAGTGGTAGATAAAAACCAGGAGGGATACCTTGGGAGTTAGCGACCTCAGCCTCAGGCCAAACCACACAACCCAGGGGTCCAGTGCCAGGAAGATAAATCTCCATAACTTCTGGCTATAAAAACCAGCAGAAGAAACTGCCAGATTTTCAGGAGAATCCACTTAAAGCACTCATGCAGACTTAAAACTTACACAGACCCACCCTCTTTGGGATTCGACACCAGGGCAACAACTGGAAGGGCACCAGTCATAGAAGGTGAGTGCCAGGCAAAACTCTAAAAGTCAGGCAGTGGCATTAACCCCTCTCTGAGCTGTCATCCCACACAGAGCCACAAATCGGTGAAATGGGTGGCTCTACCCTGGCGATTACCTAAGGTTCTGCTGTGCTAAATTACCAGGTACCTTTTCTGTAATAGGCCATGCTATTTAGACAGTGAGTCAAAAAGCTCTACCTAATACCCACAAACAAACACAGGGGGGCTGCCAAAATAAGGAATCAAAGAAATATGGCCCAAATGAAAGAACAGGGGAAAAAAACAGAAAAAGAACTAAATGAAATAGAGTTAACCAACTTATCACATGCAGAGTTCAAAACACTGGTGGTCAGGATGCTCAAAGAACTCATTGAGTAACGCAACAAAATAAAAACGACCCAGGAAGAAATGAAGTTTACAAAGTGAAATGAAGAAAAATCTGCAGGGGAACAGCAAAGGAGGAGATGAAGAGGGGATTCAAATCAATGATTCTGAACAGAAGGAAGAAATAAGTATTCAACCAGAACAGCAAGGAAAAAAAAAACTGAAAAAAAAACGAGGATACTATAATGAGCCTCTGGGACATCTCCAAACATACCAACATCCAAATCATAGTCATGCCAGAAGGAAAAGAGGAAGAGAAAGGAATTGAAAACTTATTTGAAAAAATAATGAAAGAAAACTTCCCTAACTTGGCAAAGGAAATAGACATACAAATCTAGGAAGCACAGAGAGTCCTAAACAAGTTGGACCCAAGAGGACCACACCAAGACATGTCATAATTAAAGTGCCAGAGGTTAAAGATAAGGAGAGAATCTTAAAAGCAGCAAGAGAAAAGGAGACAGTTACCTACAAAGGAGTTCCCATAAGACTATCAGCTGATTTCTCAAAAGAAACTTTTCAGGCAAAAGGAGCCTGGCAAGAAGTATTCAAAGTGATGAAAAGCAAGGACCTACAAACTAGATTACTCTATCCAGCAAAGCTATCATTTAGAATGGAAAGACAGAAAAAATGGGTCTCAGCCAAGGTAAAGGAAAAAGAGTTCATTATCAACAAGCCATTATTACATGAAATGTTAAAGAGACTTATTTAAGAAAAAGGAAATCAAAACTATGAACATTAAAATAGGAACAAATTCATAACTATCAACAGCTGAATCTAAAAATATAAACAAACTAAGCAAACAACCAAAACAGGAACAGAATCATACATGTGGAGATCATTTGGAGGGTTATCAACTCGGAGGAGGAAAGGGAGAGAATGGGAGAAAAGGTGCATGGATTTAGAAGCATAATTGGTAGGAACAAAATAGACAGAGGCATGGTAAGAACAGTATAGGAAATGGAGAATCCAAAAAACTTATAAGCACGACCCATGGACATGAACTAAGGAAGGGATTGCTGGAGGGAATGGGGGTACCAGGCAGAGGGGGGCGAAGGGGGGAAATTGGGATACTCTAATAGCATAATCAATAAAATATATTTTTTTAAAAAGAAGAGTATAATAAGATGTTAACTCAGCTACCAGTGATGACTCCAAGGTGGTCACTAGGAAGTCAGAGAGGCTTCTCTGCATTTCATGGTACAATCACTAGTACAGACTTGTTATGTACACATGATAGATAGTACACATTCCCTTAGTTTCAGTGGGATGTTTGGCATAGCTCAGTCCTGCTCATTTCTCATCCCCTTTAGACCTTAGATGACCTTTGTTCAAATAGTGCTTTAGGATGTGATTCATTCTTTGTCCAATTTATTCCATATATTTATCAAGAGAAGCTGTAATTTTACATTTCGTAGGCATTGTTTTTGCTATAAACATCCATTTCAATGTGTCATTATCATAGTTCTTGTTGCACTCAACAGAAACAACTTCTGGCTAAGGGATTTATTAGAAGAATATCAGTGGGAAGGCTGTAGATAGAGTGAGGATTGGCAGGAACCAAAGGAGGCAGATACAAGCAAATCTCTGCCAAAAAGCTGGTCTGTCGAAGGATGCCACTGGTGGCTGCATTGCCCTTGGAAAATGAGTCGCCTTGCAATGACTCTGAGTAATTTCTAACTGATCCCACTTATTTTTATCACTTCTAAAAAATATGAAACCCTTGCAGGACTTCTAACTGACTGCATAGAGGTCATCGACCAAGCTCAAGGTGGTAGGGGAGGGAAGATGTCTCTGACCTTCTACCTGTGATAGCAAGGATATTCAGATATTCACTTAGCAGGATCAACAAAATGAGGGGCGTTCTTCTTTTTAGAGGATTGATTGTTTTTAGAGGCTCTTTTGTCTGAACTTCTCAGAGCTTGCTCTTCTCCTCCAACCCCACCACACTTATCACCACTAGTTCTTTTTCCTTTCCTTTAACTCTCTTTGGGCCCCGACTCCTCTCTCAGAGAAATGAGGACCTCTTCCATAGCCTTGGTCACTTAGAGTCTCTCCTTTGTCATGCGCTTAAAGCCCAGGCTCCTTTATCTACTATTGTAAAAGGCAAAGGATTATCTCCCTCCCCTTTCGCCAAAGATTATCCTTCATGAGAGATTCACGATGATATGTATCTTGCCATTATCTCTCACTGCAATGTTACCACCAAATACCCTGAAAAAGCTTCATTTTGCATATTTTACTGTCTTGAGATGCAGTCGTATGCTGTGGATGAAAGGGAAATGTTTATACAATGTTACATCATACATTTATAGCTTCCCTCTCTCCCCCTGGAAATGCCCAGATTTATGACAGACATGTGAGATACAGTACATATATTATTGTAAATATTCTTGGGTTTTGAATAATTAAAAATGACAGTAAAAGTATTTAAAAAACAGGATTTGACATGAAATACACTTGCCTTTAAAACAAGGCATTACCACTTCAAAGCTTTGTGACCTTTTGTAGTAAGTCTTTAAGCTCTTAAAATCTGTTTCCAATCCCATTCGGTTGTTCTGAAGATTTAATGAGAAAAAAATTAACACATTTTATATAAAGCCTAACACATAGTAGGTACTCCATAATAAGATTATCACTATTAGTTTTTAAAGTAAGATATTTTCCAGAAACCTACATGAGTTTCCAAATCCTCATATCGAGAATATTTCCACAGATACCTGTATTTCTCTAGAATTTAATTTCCCTGAAAATGTACAATTTTTTAAAAATACATAATTGTTATTAAATTCTATCATTGGATATTTATTTCTCAAAATAATGTTAGAGTTACTCTGATTTTTTAAAAATATGTTTTATTGATTATGCTATTACAGTTGTCCCATTTTTTTCTCTCCTTTATTTCCCTTTACCCTGCACACCCCTTCCCCCAACATTGCCACCCCTTAGTTCATGTCCATGAGTTGAACATATAAGTTCTTTGGCTTCTCCATTTCCAATACTATTCTTAACCTTCCTCTGTCTATTTTGTACCTACTATTTATGCTCCTTATTCTCTGTACCTTTTTCCCCATTTCCCCTCTCCCTCACCACTGATAACCCTCCATGATATTTCCACTTCTGTGATTCTGTTCCTGTTTTAGTTGTTTGCTTAATTTGTTTTTGTTTTGATTTTTTTTTTAGGTTCAGTTGTTGATAGTTGTGAGTTCGTTCTCAATTTACTGTTCATATTTTTGATCACCTTCTATTTCTTAGATAAATACCTTTAACATTTTGTATAATAATGACTTGGTGATGATGAACTCCTTTAACTTGACCTTATATGGGAAGCACTTCAACTGCCCTTCCATTCTAAATGATAGCTTTGCTGGATGGAATAATCGTGGATGTTGGTCCTTGCATTTCATGACTTGGAATACTTTTTTCCAGCCCCTTCTTGCCTGTAAGGTTTCTTTTGAGAAATCAGCTGATAGTCTTATGGGAACTTCTTTGTAGGTAACTGTCTCCTTTTCTCTTGCTGCTTTTAAGATTCTCTCCTTCTCTTTAATCTTGGGTAATGTAATTATGATGTGCCTTGGTATGTATTTCCTTGGGTCCAAATTCTTTGGGATCTCTGAGCTTCCTGGACTTCCTGGAAGTCTATATCCTTTGCCAAATTGGGGAAGTTCTCCTTCATTATTTTATCAACTAAGTTTTCAATTTTTTGCTCTTCCTCTTCTCCTTCTGGCACCCCTATGATTTGGATGTTGGAATGTTTCAAGTTGTCCCAGAGGTTCCTAAGCCTCTCCTCATTTTTTTTTTTTTTTTGCATTGTTATTTCTTCCTTCTGTTCTGGTTGAATATATATTTTTTTCCTTCTGCTCCAAATCGCTGATTTGAATTCCATTTTCCTTCGCTTCACTGTTGGTTCCCTGCATATTTTTCCTTATTTCACTTTACATTGCCTTCACTTTTACCTCTATTTTGCAATTGTACTCAATCACTTCTGTGAGCATCCTGATTACCAATGTTTTGAACTCTGCATCTGAAAGGTTGGCTATCTCTTCATTGCTTAGTTGTTTTTCTGGAGTTTTGATCTGTTCTTTTATTTGGGCCACATTTCTTTGTCTTGGCATGCCTATTATGTTGTAAGGGGCAGAGCCTTAGGTATCCGCCAGGACAGGGCAACCCACCTCACTGGGTTGTGGTACTATATGTGAGGGTGCAGTCCAAGAGGGAACGATGCCTCTTGCTCGGCCCTTGCTGGCTTTCAGTAACTTCTCCTGCTACCCACAAGCAAATTGGGCCCTTATGGTGCTGATTCTGGGTGGGTAGGTTTGTGTACATTCTAGGACCCTGTGGGTCTCTCCAACTCTCCTGTGAGGCTGGGAGTCTTTTCTGCCACCATAAACCCCATGGCTTTTTACAGCCAGAGGTCTTGAAGCTTTATTTCCCCATGCTGGAATCCTGGGTTGCTCAGTCTGTCGAGCTCCCTAGTTGTTCCGCCTGATTTATCTGCATGCAAATGTGGGACTGTCTGGTCTTCCAGCTGCTGCCTTGCAGTACTTCCTCTCTGCCCCAGCTGCCCATCTCTGCCCCTCCTACCAGTCTGAATGACTGTTTCTTCTTTAACTCCTTGGTTGTCAGACTTCCATACAGTTTGATTTTCAGGTAGTTCTATGTTTTTTAAAAAATTTGTTGTTGTACTTCTTTTGGTTTTGTGAGGAGGCAAATTGTATCTACCTACACCTGTGTCTTGGCCAGAAGTCAAGTTACTCTGATGAAAACGGTGAAAAGACAGTGACAATTCCACATTTAGTTAAAGACATGTGGCTGGTCATATAAGCGCTATAGATTTTATGTTTCAAATATAGTCCTTGGCCAAATTGTAAATTATTTTACATTTACATTATATTACATTATTATATATTTTACAAGGTATTTTATATTACATTGGTTATTTTATATTGTCCTTGGTTTGTAATTATCAAAATCATGTCACTTACACATGTGAGTCTCACAAAAATAGTCTGCAAAGAATACAGAACATGCACATGGCCATTTTAAATATTCTAACCTACAGCTACAGGACAATCAATAGGATATCATAGGCTTTATTTAAATTCTGGACACAGAATTTCACTGTTTACTTCTGAATACATTTGGATATTTTTAAATCAAGCTGAACATTCCTAAACATCATGTTAAAGAATCAGCTATTCTTATGAGATTTTTTCCTTACTGAGGTAACTGAGTATTGATATATTGGACGTCTCAATAATTCTGCAATGAAGTAATGAAAGACCTGTGGAATCAAGGAAAATACATTCTGAGGCTCACATCAGATTTCAGGTGAGACTTTTGTTCACCAAATCTTACTTTTTAATTTGTTTTATCTATGTTAGTTTATATTATAATTCTATGAGTTGCTAATCTCACAGCTTGCTGGCACGATTCCTTGACAAAATTCCTTTCCTGAACACCAGTAAGGATGGGTGATGCTGAAAGTTGAACTGGGGCAAGCAGGGTGATAATAAAGAAAGACTTTAAGTGTGCACTAGACCACATAGCAGTCATTTCATCTGCTTTTTCAATCCATCAATTAACCAGTCACTCAAATACGATTTCTTGATTACTTTGTGTCATCTAGTGCTTGCTCCAGTAGACTAACAGCAGCCTACAAAGGTTTTTGTCATGCATCTCTACCAGTAAAAGTGTTTTTGTGCCTTTACTTCTAATACGTGCTTTTTACTTATAAACTATACACAAATACTAACATGCTATGTACATTGTTCAAGAGTAGATATTAAAAAGTAAGAGATAATGGAGCAGAATTAAATGACATAAAGACTAAAAGAACGATTCTAAGGATCAATAAATCCAGGAGTTGGTTCTTTGAAAAGATAAACAAAATCAACAAAATTTTAAGCAAACTCATCAAGGAAAAGAGAGAAGATCCAAATATACACAATCAGAAGTAAAAGAGGAGAGATTACAACTGATACCACAGAAATACAAAGGATTGTAAGAAATTACTACAAAGAACTATATGCCAAGAAATTTGAAAATCTAGGTGAAATG
>VMDR010038142.1:0-10056 GCA_007922815.1 Macrotus californicus | reverse complement strand
ATCACAGTATGTAAGAGTAATTTTTCAATCAACTCATAATTAATATTTTAAAATACGTTCACATAACATAATCTCACAAATAACTTTCTCTAGCCACACTTAGTAATTATTTCCATGATTAGTAGCACAGATTTTTTTCTAATGTTCTTCCCCACACTATAACTCTCTCTAAATTAATGTGAGCCCATTCTATCAAAGGTGTTTGTGTGTGTTAACATAAGCATTTAATTGTAATATGTCTACTTAAGGCATAACTAGCCCCAAGTAAGCACAGTATGCAGTAAGAAGACTGGAGAGCCCCGAGGTACACATTTTAATGAGGGAGGGAGGAGTTCTGCAGGATCTGAATTAACTCGGAAGAAAGCGGCTACAACAGAGAGCAAAGCTAAGTCTGACATTAGCTGGACGGTTTCAAGCACAACAGCCAGCAGGCAGAAAGGCCTCCTCCAAGCTGCAGGCCTTGGGGCTGCCTACCTTGCTGCGCAGGCTAGGAACCGAGAAGGAGGGGAACCCGAGAGCGGCCGACACGAGCGCCTCGGCGACTTGACCGCGGGACACCCGCCGCCCGCTCCCGCCCTCCTCTGCTCCGGTTCCGCCGGCTCAGGTTCTGCTCCCCCGGCGCGGAATTTAGAGGGAGATGGCAAAACTTCGGTTGGGAAACTTGTCTGAGAAACGTTTGCAAGCGGAGATGAAAAGCAACTGGCCCCCGACGGAGCGGACTTACCAGCGGAGCCACCAGCCACGATCTGCCGAGAAGCCTCCTTCACGAAACCGACATCGGCCTTGGCCGTCATCTCCGCAAAGCCCGAGGGCGACAGCTGGCAGACTTGAGTGGACCGGCTGGAGGGCTTGCAGAGCTGCTCCTGATCCCGAGAGCCCGGGCTGGGGTGCTCCTTGGGCCGAGTGGCTCACTGGGAGGCGGCGACCCCGCGACTGCTCCGAGGCGGCGGTTCCGGGCGCAGACTTCTGCGTGATCTCCCGCGGGTCCGAACTTGCCCGCCTGGTTGCCCCAGGGCCTCTTTCTGGTCCCCGCGTGACTCCCGCGGCTCCACGAGGATACCCAGGAGGAGAAAAGACTCGCGGTCGGGGTTGGGTTGGCAGCAGGTGGGGTTTGGTCTCCTAGATTGGCGCCCACGGGCTCCCCTATCAGGAGCCTCCAGCAGTTTGTCAGGCTGGACGTGCTGCCTCTGATAGTGCAAGTAAATAAGTGACCCTGACCTGGAGTCCCAGCCACAGAACTGGGGCGACCCTTGCTCCTGCTGGGAAGCCAGAACACGCCGCAGTTCTAAAGAGGGGGCAGGTGGATAAATTCCTTAGAATGACTTGCACTGAAGTTGTGGGCTGCAGAAACTAACTCAAAGCGAATCCAATTTACAATTACCATACAATAGACCTAATGTAGTACTATAATAAAAAATAGTTTTGGCTTAAGGGAATTTATCTAATACCTCATCAACTTGAGTTTTATTTTACTGAATTTTCTTTTTTTTTTTTTTGGAGAGGCCTTATTACAAGTAAGTCTCTTCTGTACCACAGAGGTCAGTGGTTCTCAAAGTATGATCTTAGGACCCAGCAGCTTCAGAGTGATATGGGAGTTTGTAAGAAATGCAAATTCATGGCCCCACTTGGACCTACTGAACCAGAATCTCTGGATATAGGGCTCAGATACCTGTATCTTAAGAAGTTCTCCAGTGACTGTTGATGAACCACTGACCTAAATAATCAAGGAACTACCAGTGTATTCTCTGTATAAAAAGCTTAATTAGTTATACTAGCCCTTTAGGATAGTTGACAAAAGAAATATAACTAATTTATACTGTTTCTAAACCACAACTTGCAAATGCTGTGCAGGAGAAAAACGGGTTCTAAAATTTTAATGGACCTAGAGGGTATTATGCTCAGTGAAATAAGACAGAGAAAGTCAAATACCATATAATTTCACTTATAAGTGGAATCTAAAGAACAAAATAAACAAAATTGAAACAGACTCAGACACAAAGAACTGGTGGTCACCAGAGTGGAAGAAGGTTGGGAAACTGGGTGAAAGAGATGAAGGAACGGACAAGCATAAATTGGTAGTTACAAAATAGTCATGGGGAAATAAGTAAACTGCAGGAAATATAGTCAATAATACTGTGATAACTGTATGGTGCCAGTTGAGATTCTAGAAATATGGAATGGAACACTATGTCCAGTATATGGTTATCTAATCACTTAGCTATACGATGGAAACCAGTAGAAAATAAAATTAAAAGAAAAAAAATCAAATTTTAGAAACATACCATACCTGTAGAAGACAGGAGATGATATAAGAAAAAGAAAATGAGAAACTTTGGGCCCCCTGTTGTTATATTACTTTTTAAACATGGAATATAGTACTAAATATACTTAGTTTTGAACCATATAAAATTGAAATTTTTAAAAAATATATTGTTCAGTTACAGTTGTCCTGCCTTTTTCCCTACTGCTCACCCCTACCCCACCCCACTCCCATAGTCAATGCTCCCCATTGTCTGTGCCTGAGAGTCCTCTGTTCCTGTTCCTTTGCTTGCCCCTCCCCTTCCCCCCCACCTTATCCTCCCCCCACCTCTGGTCACTGTCAGGTGTTCTTAATTTCCAAGTCTCTGGTTCTATTTTGCCCAGTTGTTTGTTTTGTTGATTAGGTTCCACTTATAGGTGAGATCATATGGTATTTGTCTTTCATCATATGGTATTTTGGCTTATCTTAGTTAGCATAAGGCTCTCCAGTTCCATCAATGCTGTCGCAAAGTGTAGGAGCTCCTTCTTTCTTTCTACTACACAGTATTCCATTCCCAATGTACCAGTTTTTTGATCCACTCATTTACTGTTGGGCACTTGGGCTGTTTGCAGCACTTGGCTGTTTTAAATAACGCTGCTATGAACACTGGGGTGCACAGGTTGAGTTGGTGTTTCAGGATTCTTAGGTTTTAGTCCCAGCAGTGGGATCACTGGATCGAAAGGCAGTTCCATCTTTAGTTTTTTGAGGAAATTCCATGCTGTTTTCCACAGTGGCCACACCAGTCTGCATTCCCACCAATAGTGCACTAGGTTTCCCTTTTCTCCACAACCTCACCAACACTTACTGTTTATTGATTTATTAATGATGGCCATTCTGACTGCTGTGATGTGGCATCTCACTGTGGTTTTAATTTGCATCTCTCTAATGGCTAGTGATGCTGAGCATTTTTTCATGTGTCTATGAACCCTCTGTATGTCCTCCATGGAGAAGTGTCTGTTCAGGTCCTTGGCCCATTTTTTAATTGCATTATTTGTCTTCTTGGTGTGGAGTCACGTGAGTTCTTTATATATTTTGGAGATCAAACCCATGTCCGAGGTATCATTGGGAAATGTGTTTTCCCACACCATTGATTCCCTTTCCATTTTGTTGATGTTTTCTTTAGCTGTGCAGAATCTTTTTAATTTGATATAGTCCCATTTGTTTATTCTTTCCTTTATATCCCTTGCCCTAGGGGATGTATCGATGAAAATATTGCTGCATGGGATATCTGAAATTTTCCTGCCTATGTTTTCCTCTAGTACTTTTATGGCATCACAACTTATAAATATAAGTTAAGTCTTTTATCCACATTGAGCTTATTTTTGTGTATGGTGTAAGTTGGTGATCTAGTTTCATTTTTTTGTATGTACTTGTCCAGATCTTCCAATACCATTTATTGAAGAGGATATTTTTGCTCCATTTTATGTTCCTTCCCCCTTTGTCAAATATTAACTGACCATATTGACATGGGTTTATTTCTGGGATGTCTATTCTGTTCCATCGGGTATGTATCTGTTCTTATGCCAGTACCAGACTGTTTCGATTACTGTGGCTAGTTTGATGTCAGGTATTATGATCCCTCCTACTTTGTTCTTTTTTCTCAAAATTGCTGAGGCTATTCAGGGTCGTTTATGGTTCCATATAAATTTTTGAAATATTTGTTCTATAGCTGTGAAGTATGTCATTGGTATGTTAATAGGGATTGCATTGAATCTATAGATTGCTTTGGGTAGTATGGACATTTTGATGATGTTAATTCTTCCAATCCATGAACATGGTATATGCTTCTATTTATTTGTGCCTTCCTTAATTTCTTTCTTCAGTGTTGTATAGTTATCTAAGTACAAGTCTTTTACCTCCATGCTTAAGTTTATTCTAAGTATTTTATTTTTCTTGTTGCTATAGTAAACAGGAATTTTTTCCTAATTTCTGCTTCTGATATTTCATTGTTGGTGTACAAAAACGCCTTTGATTTCTGAATGTTGACTTTGTATCCCACTGCTTTGCTAAATTCACTTATTAGGTCAGGTAGTTTTTTGGTGGAGTCTATAGGGTTTTCTGTGTACACTATCATGTCATCTGCAAACAGTGACAGCTTTACTTCCTCCTTTCCTATTTGGATGCCTTTATTTCTTTTTCTTGTCTGATTGCTATGGCTAGAACTTCCAAGACTATATTTAATAGAAGTTGTGAAAGTGGACACCCTTGTCCTATGCCTATGTTCTTGGGGTGAAAGCTTTTAGTTTTTGCCTGTTGAGTATGATGTTGGCTGTAGGTTTCTCGTATATGGACTTTATTTTATTGAGGTATACTCCCTCTATTCTCACTTTGCTGAGTGTTTTTATCATAAATGGGTGCTGTACATATTATCAAATGCTTTTTCAGCATCTACTGATATGATCATGTAGTTTTTATCTTTTTGTATTGTTTATGTGGTGTATTACATTTATTTATTGATTTGTGAATATTGTACCATCCTTGCATCCCTGGAATGACTCCCACTTGATCATGGTGTATAACCTTTTTAATGTATTGCTGGATCCGGTTTGCCAATATTTTAGCATCTATGTTCATCAGCGATATTGTCCTGTAGTTTTTTTTCTTTATTTTGTCTTTCCCCAATTTTGGAAGTAGGATGATACTGGCCTTGTAAAAAGAGTTTGGGAGTCTTCCCTCTTCTTGAATTTTTTGGAATAGTTTGAGAAGGATAGGAGTTAGTTCTTCCTTAAATGTTTAATAAAATTCACTTGTGAAGCCATCCAGTCCAGGGCTTTGGTGTGCCTGGAGTTTTTTGATTACTGCTTCAATTTCACTAGCTGCTATTGGTCTATTCAGGCATTTTGTTTCTTCTTGACTCAGTTTTGGAGGATTATATGTTTCTAGAAATGTGTCCATTTCACCTAGGTTTTCAAATTTCTTGGCATGTAGTTGTTTGTAGTAATTTCTTATGATCCTTTGTATTTCTGTGGTATAACTTCACCTCTTTCATTTCTGATTTTATTTGAGTCATCTCTCTTTTTTTCTTGGTGAGTCTGTTAAAGGCTTGTCGATTTTGTTTATCTTTCAAAAAACCAGCTCCTGGAGTTATTGATCCTTTGGCTTGTTCTTTTAGTTTCCATGCCATTTATTTCTGCTCTGATCTTGATTATTTCCTTCCTTCTACTCACTCTGGGCTTTGTTTGTTGTTCCTCCAATTTTTGAGATGTAGGGTTAGATCATTTATTTGAAAATTTTCTATCTTTTTTAGGTAAGCCTATATTGCTATGAACTTCCCTCAGGACTGCCTTTGCTGTATCGCATAGGTTTTGGGTTGTTGTGTGTTCATTTTCATTTGTTTCCAGAAATTTTTTGATTTCTTGCTTGATCTCACTGTTTGCCCATTCATTGTTATTCAATCTCCGTGTATTTGACTGTTTTTGAGTATTTTCCTTGAGGTTGTTTTCTAGTTTCAAGCTGTTGTGATCCGAGAAAATGCTTGATATGATTTCAGTTTCTTGAATTTGTTGAGACTTGTTTTATGTCCTATTATGTGGCCTATCTATGAAAATGTTCCATGTGCCTTTGAAAAGAATGCATATTTTGCTCCTTTGAGGTGAAAGCTTCTGTATATATCAGTTAAGCCCATTTGATCTAGCATGTTGTTCAGTGCCAGAATGTCCTTGCTGATTCTTTGTTTGGAAGATCTGCCCATTGTTGACAGTGCGATGTTAAAATCCCCTACTATAATTGTGTTGCTGTCTATATATTTCTTGAAGTCCTCCAAGATCTTCCTTATATATTTGGGTGCTCCTATCTTGGATGCATGTATGTTTACAATGTTTATAGCTTCCTGATGAATTCTTCCCTTTGAAATTATGAAAGGACTTTCTTTGTCTCCATTTATGGCCTTTGTTTTGAAGTCTCTTTTGTGTGATGTAGGTACTGCTACCCTGGAGTTTTTTTCCCTGTCCATTTGCTTGGAATATTTTTTCCCAACCCTTCACTTTAAGTCTGTGTAGGTCTTTTATTCTGAGGTGGATCTCTTGTAGACAGCATATATTCTGGTCATGTTTCCTTATCCATTCAGCTACCCTATGTCTTTTGATTGGAGCATTTAGCCCATTTACCTTTAAAGTTACTACTGATAGGTACTTATCCATTGCCATTTTTTCCTATTGTACCTGTGTTCCTCTCTTTCTCTCTCTCTCACTGCATACCTTCATCTTCTTAAAGCAATCCTTTTAGCATGTCTTGCAATGCTGGTTTGGTGGAGATGTATTCTTTTAACTTTCTTTTTGTCTGGGAGACTCCTTATTACACCTTCCATTTTAAATGACAGCCTTGCTGGGTAGAATAGTCTTGGTTGCTTTTCATTACTGTTTTTTGCCATTCCCTTCTGGCTTATAGTGTTTCTGTTGAGAAACCAGCTGCTAGACTTATTGGGACTCTCTTGTATGTTACTGTTTCTCCCTTGCTGCTGTTAAGATTCTCTCTTTGTCTTTAAAGTTTGGCATTTTAATTATGATGTGTCTTGGAGTGGGCCTCTTTGGGTTCATCTTGATTGGGACCCTCTGTGCTTCCTGAACTTGCATGGCTTTCCCCCTCTCCAAGTTAGGGAAGTTTGCTGTCATTATTTTTTCAAACAGGTTTTCTATCTGGTGCTCCTTTTATTCTCCTTGTGGTATTCCTATGATTTGAATGTTGTTACATTTCATGTTGTCCTCAAGTTCCCTTAAGCTATCCTCACACTTTTTGAATCTCTTTTCATGTTGTTACTCTACTTGGGTATTTCTTTCTACCTTGTCTTCCAGCTCACTGATGTGGTCCTCTGCTTCATCCAGCCTGCTTGTAATTCCTTCTAGTGTAATTTTTATTCCACATATTATATTCTTCATTTCTTCCTGGTTCTTGTTTACAACTTCTGTTTCCTTTTTCATACAGTTCCTTGTAGTTGTCACTGAGTTCCTTGAGCATCCTTATAACCATTTTTTAGAATTCTATGTCTGATGGATTGCTTGCCTCAATTTCATTTAGCTCTTTTCCTGGAGACTCTTCCATTCCTTTCGATTGCAGGTTCTTTCTTTGTCTCCCCATTTTAGGTGACTTTTTTTTGTTTCTGCATCTCAGAATGCTCTGCTTTGCCAGCTGTCTCCATGGGGTGGACTTCTGTGATAGGAGTTCTGTGGGACTCAGCAGTGTGATCTCTTTGATCTTCTCATCTGGATGCCGTAGGGTTGCCCTTTCTTCCATTTGTGTGGGTTCTCTTGTTGTACTTGGGCTTTACTTGCTGGTGTCTTCTTTGTTGGTTGATTCTCCCTTCTAGCAGGCTTACTAGTAGTCACAACTCCTGCCTTGTCTTGTATGCTGTTGTACAGGTGTTTGTTAACAAAGCAGTATTACCAGACAACCAAACCTATACCAGCAAAAAGAACTCCCCTGCCACATCAGCAGTCTCGACCACAATTGAGCAAAAGTTAATAAATGTGAAGAGAGATTACAAATATTGTAAGATATGGCAAAGGGGATATGAGATGACTGAAAGAGGGGCAAATGTTATTGAGTGGGAAGAGGTGGGAGATTTGTTAAGAGTAGGGATAGAACACAATTTAAAGCATAGGTAAAACACAAAAAGGTGATGGAACAACGAGGTAAGAAAAGGGAAGTGTATACTATGAGGTTTGAGGGAAAACTGACAAGGTATTTGACCAACAGGAGCACAATTGCAGGAAAACCACAGCAGGGTCAATAGCAATGACAGCTGAGTAAAGGTGGAATGGGAAGAAGAATATTGTACAAAATCAAAAAGTGAGTATGAGATGTCTATAGTAAAAAAAGGATTTTGAGAGGATGAGGGAAGCAAACTAATAAGAGTAAGGAGTTAAGCCCAGGTTGAGAGAGGGGGGAAAATGAAATAAATTCCTCACTCAACTGGTCAGGGGCAGGGAGAAGGCGAAATGGAGTAAGACGGGGAGAGTATTCTATGAGATTTAAAATACAAACAGTGAATAAATAGGAGTTACATTGGAGAAGTACAGCAGTCACCGTGGTATTTCGCCCAACTAGCCACTTTATAAAAGATGGGAAGGAAATAAGACTCTTATAAGAGGGGAAAAAGAACGTGAGCTGATTTAAGAAAGAAGTGCTTATGCAAGGTTAGATGGAGGAGAAATAGGGAGAGCAAGAGATAGGAACATGGTGTAGTGTGAGAGAAAATAAAGTTTACAACATCGGCAATAAAGCGCAGGAAGATGGTGAAATAGAATAAGACCAAGGAAGGGTGGTGTGTGGCATTTGGAATAACAATAATATGATAAAAAATATATAATCTGAATTAAAAGAATAAAAAGTAAAAGACCAAGAGTAGTGAGTTATTTGGAATATGAGTGAAGTGAAAGAAGAAAAATTAATATGCAATAAGAAAGGGAGAAAAAAGAAAAAGCAAACTAAAAAACAAAAAGAAGAAAGAGAAATAAAAAAATACCTAAGTTCTAATGAAGAGCAAGGGGAAATTTGGCTCAGCTGTTGGTGTCCCCCTTCTGACTTCTTTCTGGACCTGTCTCTGGATTTCTCTCAGCTCCAGGTCTTACTGTTTTACTCTGGGGGGAAAAAAAGGGCCCCCTGTAGATTGTTAAGCCTACCTGGTCAGTTTTGCAGATCTTCCCAGCTCCTGCAGGCAGTAGGGGTTGGGCTCAGTTTTCCCCTTCTGGTGGTTTCCCCAAGGAAGGGGGCTCAGTCTGGGCTACAGTAATCACAGATGCTCAGTTTCCAGCAGCTCCCAGCACCCTGAGGCCCACACTCTCCACTCTGCACAGTTGCACTACGCTGGCATCGATATACCACCTTGCTTTGCACCCTTTTGATCAATCCGCAAGGTGCGCTGAGTGGGGGCAAATCGCACCCACAACCCTCCCTCCTTGTTGGCAGAGCAGCTGTGCACGTGAGGTCCCCACCGAGCACCTCGGTTCCGCTTTCGAAGAAAATCTCTGTGGGCACCACAGCTGCTCAGAGCCACTGCCTGGCTGTCCACACACTCCAACTCTCTGGCAAGTCAAGAATCTCTCAGTCATGGCCTGTGGTGGCCCACCTCTCCTTCCAGCACCAGGTGCTGCCAGGATCCCCCGCACTCTCTGGCACTGTCCTGGCCAGCGACTGGCACCCCAGCTTAGGTGTGCGGCCAGCTTAGGTGTGTGCTGCCTCTCTCCCCCACCCCACTCCGTCCCCCCACGACCTTAAGCATTCAGATCTCTCCCGCAGCAGATCGACCATTTCCCTGCCCTATCAGCGACCGGCTCTCCTCCAATGTTGTCCCCATGGCAGCTGTGATACCTGGTGCCATTCCTGGGGACTTTGCCGTCTGCCTTTAAAACCTCCTTACTGCTCATTTTGAAGCATCATTTGCACGCTTTGGTTTCCATACTTCATATTAGCTAAGATTCTGTGGATTGTTCCCTTTGTTTTTCAGAAGACCACCTAAGTGTCCCAGTTGGAGACACAAGCAAGTGGGCTCAGCTCCCAGCTGATTTGCCACCAGCTTCTTCTCAAAATAACCTAAAATTGCCATTTCTGAAGACCAAAACCATTGAATATCAGCAATCTTACAGGGTTCAATTTATAAAATTTCCAATTAAATACACAAAATATAAAAACTGGTTCATACATTATTTTTATTTCTTAGGCTGAACTATTAAAAACTGTTAATCATGATATCTAACTGGCAGATTTAAAGTGATAAATTGGGAGACTTGCTGCTTATGTGATTACATATGCAAAAATAAAGT
>VMDR010038141.1:0-10011 GCA_007922815.1 Macrotus californicus | reverse complement strand
TCCCCACTGCATATTCTTTCCTCCTTGGTTATAGATAAATTGACCAGATAAGCATGGGTTTATTTCTGGGACCTGTATTCTGTTCTGTTGATCTATGTCTCTGTTTTTATGTCACTATCATACTGTTTTGATTACTGTAGGTTTGTAGTATAGTTTGAAACCACAGTACGTAATATCTCCAACTTTGTTCTTATTTCTCAAAATTTCCTGGGCTGTTCAGGGTTTTGTGGTTCTATATAAATTTTAAGGTTATTTGTTGTAGTTCTATGAAAAACACCTTTGGTACTTTTATAGGGATTGTATTAAATCTGTCCATTGGGTATTATGGACATTTTAATGATGTTAATTCTTCCAGCTTATGAGCAGTGTGGATCATTCCATTACTTCTTCACTTTTTTTAATCAATGCCTTGTAGAAATCTCAGTACAAGTCTTCCACTTCCCTGGTTACATTTATTCCTAGGTATGTTATTATTTTTGATGCAATTGTGATGGGATTGTTTTTAAATTTCTCTGATAGTTTGTTATTTGAATATAGAAGTGCAGTACATATCTGAATATTAATTTTGTATCTTGCAACTTTACTAAATTCACTACTTCATTTTTTTGTGTGAAATCTTTAGGGTTTTCTATACAGAATATTACATTGTCTGTAACTAGTGACAATTTTTCTTCTTCCTTTCCAATTTGGATGCCTTTTATTTCTTTTTCTTGTCTGATTGCTGTGGCTAGATCAGACATGTGGCTGATGAGAAAGGAACTCTTGGAGAAAGTGTTACAGTTGTTTTTCGATCCCAGAACTGTTGGCAATGAACTAGATACTTCTTTGTTTGGGTGGACTGTGCTGTGTACTGCAGGGTGTTTAGCAGCATCCCCATTCTCTACCCATTAGATGCCAGTAACATGTCTTTTTCACTTGTGATAACCAAAAATGTCTCCAGACTTTGCCAAATGCCCCCTGGGGTGCAAAGCCACCCATTTGGGAACCTAGTGTTATACAGGAGAAATGTAATGGCTCTTATCTGCCCATCCGAGACTGTTTAATTATAGCTAGTGTTGTTTGTTTCATTAGCAAGTACGGTCTCTTACCACTTGAGTTTCTTCCTCATTTTCTTATCAATATCATCCATCATTTCCTTTGTAGTTGGCAGGGTACATGAATCTAGGAAAGAAAGAGAAATACTGAAAAAGACAAATCAGAAATGTATAATGACACATACTGCATTTTATTCTGTAAAATGCAGAGTTCAGTTATCAACTCTGTGCCTAAAAGATTTTGTAACAACTGTACTTGAACAATACAAAAAAGATAAAAAATAAATAAAAAATAAAACTTTGTTTCAGCACAAAAATAAACAAATAAATAAGTAAAACAGAAGGGTGAAAAAGATTTTGTATCAAGAGGAACTATCTTTGGTATCTCTAGTAGAAAACAATTCACAGGAACGAAGATCTGAGAAGCCCATGAACTTGCTCCGGGAATGGCGAAGCTGGTCTGCAGTGAGATAGTGACAGCAGAAGAGTGTGTAGCTGTGAACCACCCAACCTCCTATTCCTGTGATGTGTGTAGGGCCCAGTCTTCAGTATGCTCAGGAACACTCCATGCACATAACAGCTTAACAGTGTCTTCATATTTCTTGTCAGTGTCTTCTTATTGAGGATTCTCTCAAGAAGTAATCTGGTACAATAGTTCACTCTTAAGGTATATGGCAGTTAAAATGGGACAGTGGAAGGAAGCATGGTTTTCTCAGAATGTAGCCAAGCAGGATATTTTAAGGTATGTGAATATCTAATCACTGTGTTGTATACCAAAAACTAATATGATACTGTATGTCAACTGTAATTGAAAAATAAGTTTTTTGAAATGAGGGCAGCACGATTGTTTAGCTTTTTGTAAATTTGACTACATCAGTGGAGCCTTTTTCTGATTGCTGATGGCAGCTTACTTGCCTTTTAACAATGGCGAGAATTTATTGTGGCATCCACAGTGGGCAAACACATCCCAGCGCTTGTTAGCATCTTGTCTCAGCCTGGCAGTGCCCTGTGATCACATGGTGGCTGTGTTTCTACTAGAATTTTGATCATTTTGTTTGATGTTGTGTCCTAAGTGCCAAGGCAGAGCCTGGCACATAGTGGGTGCTCAGTTAGTATTTGCTCAATGAATAAATGATAACCCCTTGTTTCATGTGAAATTTTTTGGTTTATAAACTATCCAGTCTTCCTACAATACCTCAGGCATGAGGCCCTGCTGTGCCATTCAGGAGAATAGACAATGGGAACATTTAATAGGGGAAGGCCCTTATAAAAGATTACACAACAGGGTTATTACAGTAATGCTCGCTCGTGGTACTCTTGCAAGAAAATCTTATTTATCCACAACATTTTTAGAAAGCACATACATACGCTCTATGATTAACATTTTCTTCATTACCTGTAGTCTCAGTTTTTATAGACAGTATGCTAGGTAAGGTACCTGTATTGGCCAAGATTCTCGAATCCTTGAATAAAAGGACACTTTCAATAACAATGATAATATCATTGGAGTAAATTAAATCACCATATTTGAGATATTGCTTTTCTCTGTGTATTTCTTGTGTTTTTGACTTTCTCACATAAATATGCTTGTAGCCCCTTGGGACCATGGAGCTGAGAGTGGAGGGGTGGGGAGAAGACTGTCCATACAGTAAAGGTGACCTTATGTGGTTACTCTGAAGTGGGTGGGCAGCAAAAAGGCCTTCAGCATGTCCCATGGCATGGCCTTCCCAACCTTGGCAATGTGCTTGGACATTTCAGTGACTCACTGCTACCCTTCTCTTGCTTAAAGCCTTTCTCAGTCCTTCCAGTTCTCCCACCGGAAGTCTAAGCCCTTGAACACAGCTTATACGGCCCTCCACATGCTGGTTTTCTCCTCTGTTTCTTGCCACCCCCTGCCTTTGCTTCATATTCTCTCACACCAAAGTGTTTGTGGGTCCTTACCCACTCCATGTGGTTCCGCTCCTTTATGCCTTTCCTCATTCTGTTTCTTCTTCCTGGAATGGCCCACTGCCCAGCTGCCCTCACCAGAAGAGCTGCAGTCTACAGTGTCCCCCACTGCAGCTGGCATTCCCCTCACCCTACTTCAAGCTCTCTGAGGTCAAGGAGCATAGCATGTCTGTCTTGTTTCCCTTTGTATCTCTAGCACCTAGCATAGTGCTTGGCATCTACTAGATGCTTAATAAATGTTCACCGATGGAATGAACAAGAGACAGAATGGCCCACCTACCTACGAACACTTTAGCAGCCCAGCGAGCTTGCTGGTCAGCGGTGGGGATGGCAGCCCCGAGGGACTGGACGAGGCCAATCACAGCCAAGGTTGGCTTCTCCATCGCTGGGGGGAAGATGCCTTTAAACAAGGTGACCTCGTTGTTTCTGCCCTTGATGATGGAGTCATCAAGGAAAGGGTAGGCATAGGCATAGCCTGTGGCAAAGATGACAGCGTCCATGGCCTCCAACGTGGTCCCATCCTCAAACACGGCTGAGGTCTCTGTGAACTCCTTCACGCCGGGCCTGATGGACAGGGTGCCACACAGGATGCGTGAAGGGAGCTCGTCGTTGAACACGGGCTCTTTCCTCAGGGTGCTGTGAAGAAATAAGAGTCGTGGCCGTGGCTGTGAAGGGCCTCGTTCCCAGGAGATCCCCACAACGGCCTATAGCATGGAGACTGACTTTGAGCAGTTAAGTGTTAGCCCGAGGACACTCGGGCTCTCTTCCTCTGGGCAGTTCCTCCCCTGTGGCCTGGAGCAGTCCTTAAGGACATCTGTCTGAGCTGCTTCTTGTGATCCCTGGCAACTTGAAGATTCTCTTCTGGGTACTTACACTATTTGGAGACTCGCCAAATGCATTGGAATGAAAGTAATTCCTAGACATGATAAAATGGTTAAGAAGGCTGACTCTGGAGCCAGGTGATGCAAATGTGTATCCTGGCTCCACTCTTACTACCTGCAGCTTGTCTGTATTTGTTTCCTGCAGGGTACAATGGGGATAATCTGGAATCTACCTGATACGGTTGTTGTGAGAATTAACGATGATCTGTAAAACACTCAAAAGAGTGCTCGGTGTGTGTGAGCATCATCATAGTCAGTGAGCTATGATTGTAACCAATATCTCTCGTTGTGCATGGGGAGATCAGATTTGCTGTGGCCACCTGTCTTATTGCCATGTTTGGTTCCCTTTCATCAGCTGTGGTCCCAAAAGAAAGCTTAACAGCTTGGGTGCTGCACTTCTGTTGCTGTAATTCTAGGAATGGTGTGTGTGTGCGCGCGTGTGTGTGTGCGTGTGAGTGAGTGATATGACATTCTTCATTTTGAATTGTTTCCTTCAGGGATTTGGGCATTTCTTCTCTCTCAGACCCTAAGGAAATTTATTAATGTTAGAATTTGTCTCTACACTTCCAAACTGCTTTCTACCTCTATAATCCTGAAGTCTCTTCCTTTACCTCATAAGGTGACAAAAAGTAGGCCACACAGTGAAACCCGTTTTTCTCTCCCTTCCTCCACCTCTGCTGTTCAGGCCAGGAGTGAGAGCGAGTCAGTTCTGTGGGGTGTTTGGTGCCCTTTCCGGGAGGGAGCTTAGTTTTGGGGAGTAGACTCCTAAAACTATGTTTTAGTCATCTGAAGGACAAAGCCAACACGCAATTAACAGTTTCCCTTTCAAGACAAAAAAATCGTAACCAGCTCAAGATTTGAAACTTCTATTGCATTCAGTATAATTTTAAATGTGTGAAATTGCCATTGTTTTCCTTTAGGGATCTAGTCATCTACCAGACTGGGGAGGCGTGAGGGTTTGGCTCCCAAGCCTGACATTTGCTATTTCAATTTCCAGTTCTCTCTTATTTTTCCTTAACCTGTTGCTCTAAACACAGTGAAACACTTTTGCCAGCATGGGCCAAAGATAAAATTTCTTTGTGAATCCTTTCTTATCCACTTAAATCTTTTTTTTTTTAAGTTGATACAGTGATTCTTCTACCTAGAATGCCTTTCTCATTAACAGGTGTTGGGCTGTGTCTCCATAGAAAATACATACATGAAGCATGCTAATTTCATTGACTGCATTAGTTTTGTGATCTCAAATGCCTGAGGTGCCCCAATACTTCCTGGCCGACCTGCAAAAATGCCAACCCGTCCACGGTGGAGGAGCTGTGCACTTTTGTTTTGAGACTTCCTGCTTGCTGAGACATGTCGGGTAACCCTACTTTATAATTGTTCCTTATAAGCATATTAGAAAATTTGAGACTATTAAGAACCAATATTTTGGGAAGCTTTATAGTTTACAAAGTAAGTCTTATATTTTTTTTATCTTACAGAATACCACAACAGTCTTGAGGAATAGGTATATTATTATTATTTCTATCCCCATTCAACCATAAGTATGGACAAGCTATTCCTCAAAACACTGTAATTTGTGAGTTGGCTCAGCCGTCAAATGTCTGTCTAGGTTGTACCTACCACAGCCAAGTCCTGCATGGCAGGGTGACTGAGCTGCCTGCCGCTTTCCCGTTCTCGAATTCTTCCACATGCCTTTCCCCTCTAGACTAATTTCAGGAAGATTTTCATCCCAGCCATGGGCTCTGGGGATGCTGTGTCACCTATGCAGTCCTCAGTGTAACCCGACTAGCCTTAGTGAGACAACTAAAGTAAGACCCGGAGAGAAGGAATCCCACTTAAACGAGTGGGCCACTCTTTGAATGAAAAACACGTGTTATTGGTAGTACCCATTTAGAGGCATCAGGCCGTAGTTCTCATGCTTAAACCATGTGTTCATCTTCTTGACATATAACCAGTCAGAGACGAATGAAGGAAGGGCATTCCGGAGAAAGGAGGCATAGCGGGTAACATACACCATGTCCCAAGGACAGCCATCATCCCAAACCCGGCTCATGACCCAGGAACCACTCCTGGTGCTGATGGCGACCTGGTGGGGAAGGCGACATTGACTTCAGTAGTATTCCTCAAGAGGTAGCAGATATGACACGATTCTCTGGACATCTCCATGAATTTATCTCCTTCACCATCAGGGGCGGGGGTGCATGACTGAAACCAGGCAGAAGCGGACCTCCCTCCCCGCACCCCAGAGGGCTGGTGCACAGTGATGTGTTGGAACAGGAGGACTCTGTATTCACCTGTGACAGGTTTCACCTGCGTACATTCTTAGGCTAAGAGGTAGGTGTGATAGAAACCAGCCAATCCAGGGGAACTCAGTGGTGGTAGTGGCTGGGTTGGGTGCAGGAAATGTAGCTAAATCTCTAGCTGAGATGAGGCTGAGCAGATGCCAAGGGTTTAATTCTGTTCTCTGTTCCTAGTCTCCTTTGCCAGTTCTTGCTCCACACCTATATGGTACCTTGCTGGGCAGCCCCAAGCCGGGCAGTGGCCTTAGCCCTCAGTCAAGCCCGGCTGCCTATTTTACCACTTTTGTGATGACCCAAGGGGATCTGACTTTTAAAATATCCTTAGCTTTTATTTACATGCATTGAAGAACTTATTTATTGAGCACCTATTTCCTTTAAAATATGCTGTTCCTACTGGTCATGTAGAATGTAGCTTGGAATCCCCTGGGAAGCTCCCTTGACTCCAGGCTGGGTTAGGCTCTCCTTTCCCCGTGCTGCCACTCACTGAAGTCTCATTACCTCCTTTTGCAAAGGTGTGCATACCTGTCATTCTCACCTCCACCTATCGCCTGCTCCTTGAAGTCAGGAAGTACTCTGACTTATTTCTGTGTTTATGATACATAAAAAGTGCCCTGTGTTTTTTGAGCTGTGGCTGTTGAGTGGATAAACAATAGTAAGAACTAAATCTTGTGTCTCTTCCAGATCTTCAGAGTGGTAAGCAAGTACCTTTTGCCTAGTACGTGATAAGAAATGCTGTTAAATAAGTTAAGGTAGAGTCTGACTAGCCGCCAGTTTGCTTGGGGTGATCAGGGCATAAAATTAAAACAAAAATGTGCGCGCGCACATGTGCGCGCCCCCCCCCCCCCCCCCCCTGGTTCCAGCAGCATGTACTCCCGCACGAGTATGGACCCTCACCTGGCTTCACAGGGAGAATGTCTGCAGTCTTCCCTGACTGGGCACATGTGATGGGGCAGTAGATGGGGGGGTCCTTTCTGTAGGACATGGCTGTCAGCACCCTCAGTGCCTAGGCTGTAAGTTTGGTAGCACGGCCGTCCCCCAGGTTTGTTTCCCCAAACCTTTCAGACCATGTACCTGTGTAGCCAAGCGACTGAGCTCCACAGCAATGTCACATCCCGAGTTCCCCAGGCCGATCACGAGGACCCTCTTCCCCTTGAAGGCTTCTGGGCCCTTATAGTCCCGGCTGTGGAGGATGTGGCCTTGAAACCGGTCTAGGCCTAAGTGGAACATGGGGAGTAGTTTGAGTTGATTTTCAGAAGAAATGATAAGGACTCACATATTTTGATATTTTTATTTTTAAAACTCCTAATGACATTCTTAACTTTAAAAAAAGTTCCCTAGTTGAAATGCATCTATCTTTTTGGTGGTTTTTGACAAGAAACCCTCAAATGATTACTTTTAGTGCCTTAAAAAAACCCTTAAGATCTGAGAACTTCTATTTTGATGATGACAGCCAATATTTATTGAATACTTCCTGTGGGCTAGGCCCTCTGCTAAAAGCTTTATGTATTTTAACCATTTAACCTTGAAAACATCTCTGAATAGTAGGTACTGGTACTATCTCTATTTTAAAATACAAGGAAATTGAGACAAATAAGTGACTTGATCAAGGTTACATGATAAGGAACCCATGGAGTATGGAGCCTGGGTATGCTACACCTATGCTGTATTGTGAGCCTCCAGGAAATATACCGCCTCTTAATGTCAATGGTTTTGATCTTCATTTCTTCCTGAATCTCTACTCTTTTCATGATCTCGGCCTGTGAACATCATCCTTGAGATGGGAACTCTAGATGGGAGTCTTTGAGTGGACGTGTGTTTCTGTTGGAAGGGAGGAAGGAGGGCTGCTTGTGTGTTGTATGTATTTGACACCTGCTCCTTTTGTGTAGTAACAGAGTGTGCCTACACACACACACACACGTGCGCACGCGCGGAGATTTCTAAAGTTTGTTCGCAAAATGTGGACATACATGAAATTAGGAAACCCAGATTTCCTCTATCAGTCACCGATATGTTTGTTATAAATAACATAAGAAAATGTGACTTTCTGTAGACAGTTTGGCAGTTGGGCTCTACTTCTGTGAAGGTGTAATAGTCTCTCTCAGAGACCCCACATGCAGTCAGGACTTAACGTTCACTTTGTGTCTAAGGTAAGACATAGCTTGAAACCTGTGGCTTCATCTTATCTCTGGCTAACAGGTCCTTGATTCTTTTAGTATAAGGTCCAGGAGGCCAATTATTACTATACTTCCCATATCTTCAAGCTTAATATTTTATTTTGAAATCTTTACAAGCTTAAGAATAATTTATGGAAAGGTCTATTTCAACCTTGATGTTCTAATCCCAAGATTATTATACATTTTCCAAACTTACCGGGGAAAGAATCATATGGCAGATTGGGGTAGACATGATGTCCTGAACAAACCATTACAGCATCAAAAATACTAGATTCCTGCTTCCCATTCTTTTCTGAAACCACTTCCCACTGGCCGGTGACTAAGAAGCTGGGACATTTCTTGACACTGGAAACCAGGGTCTTAAAGAAAATCAGAAAGAAATTTCTTCTACTCATAATTCTATATGTATTTATCTATTCAGCAGTGTTTCTGTGGAGGAAGTAAGTGTTGTTCTTCAGACCTCACTAGGGAAAGTACTTACAGGGGGTATATTTATTCTTTTGACACGGAGTTAGTAAATTTGGGGTGTATAACACTGAGTATTCTGGCGAAAGGTGCTGTGTTTTTTGCATATGGCCCTCCTCCACGGACACCCCTGCCTTCTTCCTCTTTGATCCCATCTCCCATCTACTCCAGCAACGTGAGAATGTCTTAGGGTTCAGTTCTCGCTCAATCTCTCCTCTGCTCAGAATGGACACTCTCCTTTGGAAACATTAACCACTTTCAAGGTATGACTATTATGTAAGTATGTATAAAAATCAGAGACTTGTGGCCAAGACGGAGGCGTAGGTAGACACACTGCCTCCTTGTGCAACCAAAAGAAGGACAACAACAAATTTAAAAACAAAAAACAACCAGAACTGACAGGAAATCGAACTATATGGAAGTCCAACAACCAAGGAGTTAAAGAAACATTCATCCAGACCAGTAGGAGGGGCAGAGACCTGCAGCCGGGTGGAGAGGACTCACGGCGAGGTGGTGGCTGGCGGCGTGGGCAGTCCCACATTCTCATGCAGATAAACTGGGAGGAACAACTGGGGAGTGAGACAGACTGTGCAACCCAGGGTCCCAACGCGGGGAAATAAAGCCTCAATGCCTCTGACTGAAAACTCCTTGGGGGTTGAGGCAGCGGGAGAAACTCCCAGCCTCACAGGAGAGTCTGTTGGAGAGACCCACAGGGTCCTAGAATGTACACAAGCCCACCCACCTGGGAATCAGCACCAGAAGGGCCCAATTTGATTGTGGGTAGCGGGGGAAGTGACTGAAAACCAGCAGAGAGCTGAGCAAGTGGCGCTGTTCCCTCTTGGACCCCTCCCCCACAAAGAGCATCATGATGCAGCAATGTGGGTTGCCCTGCCCTGGTGGACACCTAAGGCTCCCCCCCTTACTATGTAACAGGAGCGCTGAGACCAAAAAAAAAAAAAGGCAGAAATGAAAGAACAGATCAAAGCTCCAGAGAAAATACAGCTAAGCAACAAAGAGACAGCCAACCTATCAGATGCACAGTTCAAAACACTGGTAATCAGGATGCTCACAGAATTGGTTGAATATGATCGCAAATTAGATGAAAAAATGAAGGCTATGCTAAGTGAAATAAAGGAAAATGTACAGGGAACCAACAGTGACAGGAAAGAAACCAGGACTCAAATCAATGGTGTGGACCAGAAGGAAGAAA
>VMDR010038140.1:0-10052 GCA_007922815.1 Macrotus californicus | reverse complement strand
TTATTCCAAACCCCACACAGCACCCTTCCCTGGTATTAATCCATTTCACCATCTTCCTGAGCTTTATTACTGTTGTGGTGAACTTTATTTTCAGTCACACCACACCAAGTTTCTATCCCTGACTCTCACTATTTCTCCTCCATCTAGCCTTGCATAAGCACTCTCTTAAGTCTGCTCACATTCTTTTTCTCTTCTAATAAGAGTTTTATTTCTTTTTCACCTTTTATAAACAATGGCTAGTTGGGTGAAATTTCACGGTTATTGCTGTACTTCTCCAAAGGAACTCCCATTTGTTCACTACATGTTTGTACTTTAAACCCCACAGAATACAATTCCACTGTCTTACTCCATTTTGCCTTTGCCCTGCCCCTGATCAGCTAAGTAAGGGATTTTATTTCATTGTTTTCTCTCTCCCCACCCTTTCTTTCCCTTTCCTTTTCCCCCTCTCTCAACCTGGGCTTTACTCCTTACTCTTACTAGTTTGCTTCCCCCATCCTTTCAAAATCATTTCTCTTTCCTGTAGACATCTCATATTCACCTTTCACTTTTCTACAATATTCTTATTCCCATACCACCTTTATTAAACTTCATTTAGCAGTCGTTACTTTCAATCATGCTGTGATTTTTCTGCAATTTTGCTCCCTTTGGTCCAGTAGCTTTTCAATTTTACTTCAGACCTCACAGTATACTCTTCCCTCTTCTTACCCCATTGTTCCCATCACCCTTTCATGTTTTACTTACATGTAAATTTTGCTCTCTCCCTTTCTTCGCCTCAGTTCTATCACAACTCTTATCAGTTCTCCTCCCATTTACCACACAACAACATTTCCTCCTCTTTTAGCCATCTAACATTCCCTTTGTCATATCTTATAATATCCACAAGCTCTCTTCACCTTTACTCATCTTAGTTCAATTGCAGTTAAGACTGCTGATGTAGTAGGGGGCTTCTTTTTTGCTGGCATAGTTTGGTTGCCTGGTAATACTGCTTTATTAACCAAAACCTTTACGACAGCACACAAGACAAGGTGGGAGTTGTGAATATCAGTAAACCGACGGGAGGGGAGAACCCATGAACAACAGAGCCATCATTGGTAAAGCCCAAATACAACAAGAGAGACCACACAAATGAAAAAAAGGGCAATCCTAGAGCATCCAGACAAGGAGATCAAAGAGACCACACCACTGAGTCCCAAAGAACCCCTACCATGGAAGTTCACCCTACAAAGACAGCTGGCAAAGCAGAGTATCTGGGAATTGCAGAAACAAACAAAAAGAGTCATCTAAAATGGGGAGGCAAAGAAAGAACTTGCAACTGAAAGGAATGGAAGACTCTCAGTAAAAGAGCTAAATGAAATGGAGGCAAGCGAACTATCAGATTCAGGATTCAGAGGAATTGTTATAAGGATGCTCAAAGAACTCACTGCCAACTAAGAGGAACTAAGTAAGAACTACAACAGTATTAAAAAGGAAATAGAAACTATTAACAAGAATCAGGAAGAAATGGAGAATACAATATCTGAAATAAAATATACACTAAAAGAATTACAAGCAGACTGGGTGAAGGAGAGGAACAAATTACTGAGCTGGAAGACAAGGTAGAAAGAAATACCCAGGTAGAGCAGCTGCATGAAAAAGACTCAAAAAATATGAATACAGCTTAACATATTGTGTACCGCATAGAAACCTCTAAGACATACCAGGGACCACACGTTTTTGGGCAAACTGCACGTTATTTAAATCATCATAACTACAGATCATCTCCGGAATCATCATAACAGTCATCCGCATCTTCGATCTCATTAGGAATATCTGATAAATTATCGTTAAATACTTCCAGAAGTGTATCAGTTTCATTGGTTTCCTTCCTTTCTCTGAGAGGGGGCATTTCTAAAAGCGCCAGGAAATTGAAGACGAAGACTATTCAAATGACCAAAATACAATGTAACTGCAATGCTTTATGGGTTTGTGCAACTATAGTTTTTCGTAGACTGACCTGCACGGTTTCCACCAATGAGATCACTTCATTCGATGTGGACAAGACAGTGTGTTGACATCTAAGGTCCATAACAGATGGCACATGAAAAACAAGAAAACTCGTGAGCGGTCCTTAATGGATGGCGCGTGAAACACGCGAAAACTTGTGAGCGGTACGCAATGTGTTAAGTCAACTGCAGGACAACATGAAACATTTGAATCATAGGAATACCAGAAAGAGAAGCAAAGGAATAAGGGACAGAAAATCTGTTTGAAAAAATAACGACAGAAAACTTCCCTAAACTGGAGTGGGGAAAGCCACTCAAGTTCAGGAAGCACAGAGGGGCCCAATCAAAATGAACCCAAATATGCCTACTCCAAGACACATCATAGTTAAAACACCAACTATTAAAGACAGAGAGTATCTTAAAGGCAACAAGGGAGAAACAGATAGTAACATGCAAGGGAAGTCCGATAAGGCTATCAGCTGATTTCTCAACAGAAACATTACAAGTCAGAAGAGAATGGCAAGAAATATTCCAAGTAATAAAAAGCAAAGACCTGTAACCAAGACTACTCTACCCAGCAAGACTCTCAAAGAAAATGGAAGGAAAATAAGGAGTTTCCCAGACTAAAGAAGACTGAAACAATTCACCTCTACCAATCAGCACTACAAAAGATGCTAAAGGAACAGCTTTAAGAGGAGGAAGTAGAAGAGTGAGGGAGGGAAAAACACAGGTACAAAAAGGAAAAAATGAGTAAGTACCTATCAATGATAACTTTAAATGTAAATGGATTAAATGCTCCAACCAAAAGATATAGGTGAGCTGAATGGATAAGAAAACATGACCCACGCATAGGCTGCCTACAAGTAATTGACCTCAGAACAAAACACTTACAAAGACTGAATGTGAAGGGCTGGAAAAAATATTCCAAGCAGACAACAAACTCACAGTTATTAACAACTGAACCTAAAACAAAAACAAAAACAAACAACTAGAACAGGAACAGAATCACAGAAATGGAGATCACACGGAGGGTTATCATCAGGGGGGGGGGTGGGGAGAGAGGGGAAAAAGGTACAGGGAATAAGAAGCATAAATGGTGGGTAGAAGATAGACAGGGGGAGGTTAAGAATAGTATAGGAAATGTAGAAGCCAAAGAAATATATATGACCCATGGACATTAACTAAAGAGGGAGAATGTGGGTGGGAAGGGGTGTGCAGGGTGGAGGGGAATAAAGGGGGGGGAAATGGGACAACTGTAATAGCATAATCAATAAAATATATTTAAAAAGAAAAAAAATATTCCAAGCAGATGGACACACAAAAAAAGCTGGGGTAGCATCATATCAGACAAAATAGACTTTAAAACAAGTGCCATAAAAAAGAGACACAGAAGGACAATTCATAATACTCAAGGGAAGAATCCATCAAGAACACAGAAACATTATATACATATATGCACTCGACACAGTAGCACTCAAATATATAAGAAAAATATTGAAGGACTTCAAGAAAAATAGAGACAGCAACACACTTATACTAGGCGATTTTAACACCCCATTGTCAACAATGGATAGATCTTCCAAACAAAATATCAAAAAGGATATTGCAGCATTGAACAACACCCTAGATCAAATGGACTTAACTGATATATAGATATCTATATCTATCTATCTATCTATCTATACACATATATACATACACACACACACACACATATATGTGTGTGTGTGTGTGTGTGTGTATATATATCCTTTCATCACAAAGAAGCAAAATACACATTCTTTTCAAATGCACATGGAACATTTTCAAAGACAAACCATATGATAGGACACAAACAAGCCTCAAGAAATTGAAGAAAATTGAAATCCTACCAAGCATATTCTTGGACCAGAAGGACCAGAACCTAGAAACCAACCTCAGGGAAAAAACACAAAAATATTCAAACTCATGGAAACTGAATAGCATGCTATTAAACAATGAATGGGTCAAGAATAAGAACAAGGAAGAAATCAAAAAGTTTCTGGAAACAATGAAAATGAACACACAACAGTCCAAAACTTATGAGACACAGCGAAGGCAGTCCTGAGACAGAAATTCATAGAGATACAGGCCTACCTAAAAGAGATACAAATGTTTCAAATAAACAACCTAACTCTACATCTACAAGAACTGGAGGAACAACAAACAAAGCTCAGAGCAAGTAGAAGGAAAGAAATAAACAAGATCAGAGAAGAATTAAATGACATAGATACCAAAAGAACAACTCTAAGGATCAATAAACCTAGGAGCTGGTTCTTTGAAAAGATAAAGAAAATCGACAAGTCTTTAAGCAAACTCATCCAAAAAAAAGAGAGAGGACTCAAATAAATAAAATCAGAAATGAAAGAGGAGAGATTACAACTGATATCACAGAAATACAAAGGACTGTAAGAAATTACTGCAAATAACTATATGCAAAGAAATTTGAAAACCTGGGTCAAACGGACAAAATTCTAGACAAATACAATTGTTCCAAAACTGAATCAAGAAAAAGCATAAAGCCTGAATGGACCAATAATAGCCAGTTAAATTGAAGCAGTAATCAAAAAACTCCCAGCATACAAAAGCCCTGGACTGGACGGTTTCACAGAAGAGTTTTACAAAACATTTAAGGAAGAGCTAACCCCTATTCTTCTCAGACTATTCCAAAAAATCCAAGAAAAGGGAAAATTCTCAAACTCTTTTTATGAAGCCAGCATCATCTAATCTCAAAACCAGATAAAGATACAACAAAGAAAGAAAACTACAAGCCAATATTGCTGATGAACATAGACACTAAAATACTCAACAAAATATAAGCAAACTACATCCAATAATACAAAAGAGATCATACACCATGATCAAGTGGGATACATCCCAGGGATACAAGGATGGTACGATATTCACAAATCAATAAATGTAATACATCACACAAAATAAAGGAAAGACAAAACACATGATCATGTCAATAGATGCGAAAAAAGCATTTGCTAGGGTACAACACCCATTTGTGACAAAAACACTCAGCAAAGTGGAAGTAGAGGTAGCATACCTCAACATAATAAAGGCTATATACAAGAGACCTACAGCCAACATCATACTCAACACACGAACACTAAAACCTTTCCCACAAAGATCGGGAACAAGACAAAGATGTCCACTGTCACCACTTCTATGCAACATAGTATTGGAAGTCCTAGCGACAGCATTCAGACAAATAAAAGAAATAAAAGGCATCCAAATTGGAAAAGAGGAAATAAAACTGTCACTGTTTGCAGATGACATGATAGTGTACATAGAAAACCCTATAGACTCCGCCAAAAAGCTACTGAACCCAATAAGTGAATTTGGCAAAAAAGCAGGATACAATGTTTATATTCAGAAATCAAAGGCATTTCTGTACAGCAAAAATGAAATATCAGAAACAGAAACCAGGCAAAAATCCCATTTGATATAGCAAGAGAAATAAGGTAGCTAGGAATAAACCTTATCAAGGAGGTAAAAGACCTGTACTCAGAAAACTACACAATACTGAAGAAAGAAATTAAAGAAGACACAAATAAATGGAAGCATATACTGTGTTCACGGATTAAAAGAACTAACATCATTAAAATGTCCATATTACCCAAAGCAATTCATACCTTCAGTGCCATCCCTATTAAAATACCAATGACATATTTCACAGATATAGAACAAACATTTCAAAAATCTGTATGGAATCATAAACAACCCCAATAGCCTCAGCAATTTTTGAGAAAGAAGAACAAAATAGGAGGGATCATAATACCTGATATCAACCTATATTACAAGGCCATTGTAATCAAAATAATCTGCTACTGGCATATTAACAGACACAGATCAATGGAACAGAATAGGGAGCCCAGAAATAAATGCATGTGTCTATGGTCAATTAATATTCAACAAAGGGGAAAGAAGCATAAAATGGAATAAAAATAGCCTTTTCAACAAATGGTGTTGGGAGATCTGGACAAACTACATGCAAGAAAATGAAATTCGACTACCAATTTACACCATACACAAAAATAAATTCAAAGTGGATAAAAGACTTAAATGTAAGTTATGATACCATAAAAATCCTAGAGGAGAACATAGGCAGGAAAATCTCAGATATTCCATGCAGTAATATTTTCACCAATATGTCCCCTAGAGCAAGAAACATAAGGGAAAAAATAAACACATGGAACTTCACCAAAATAAAAATCTTCTGCATGACTAAAGAAAACATCAGCAAAATGAAAAGGCAACCAACCATATGGGAAATTATATTTGCCAATGATACATCAGACAAGGGTTTGATCTGCAAAGTATATAAAGAACTCATAGGGCTAAATTCCAGGAAGACAAACGATCCAACTGAAAAAATAGCCAAAGGACCTGAATAACCACTTCTCCAAGGAGGACAAACAGAGGGCCCAGAGATATATGAAAGGATACTCAGCATCACCAGCCATCAGAGAGATACAAATTAAAACCAAAATGAGATACAACTTCACACTGGTCAGAATGGCCATCATAAACAAATCAACAAAGAAGTGTTGAAGAGGTTGTGGAGAAAAGGGAACCCCAGTGCACTATTGGTGGGAATGCAGGCTGCTGCAGTCATTGTGGAAAACAGTATGGAATTTCCTCAGAAAACTAAAAATGGAAATGCCTTTTGACCTGGCAATTCCACTACTGGGATTATATCCTAAGAATCCTGAAACACCAAATGAAAAGAACCTGTGCACCCCAATGTTCATAGCAGCACAATTCACAGCCAAGTGCTGGAAGCATTCTCAGTGCCCATCAGTAAATCAGTGGATAAAAAACTATGGTGCATTTACACAGTGGAATACTATGCAGCAGAGAGACAGAAGAAGCTCCTTTGCTTTGCAACAGCTTGGATGGATCTGGAAATCATTTGCTAAGTAAAATAAGCCAAGCAGTGAAAGACAAATACCATATGATCTCACCTATAAGTGGATCCTAATCAACAAAACAAACAAGCAAGCAAAAATATAACCACAGACCTTGAAATAAAAAACAAACTGACAGTAACCAGAAGGGAGGGTGATAATGGGAGAAAGAAGAGGAAGAGCAGTGAAGGAACATGTATAAAGGACCAATGGACAAAGCCAAAGAAGAGTAGGATTGAGGGTGAGAGGTTGGTGTGGGTGGGTGGCAGAGAGTCATGGGGAGAAAATGGAGACAACTGCACTTGAACATTAAAAAAATAAAGTTACAACTCAGACTATTATAATTCAACAAAGGATTCCCTGCTCCACACACAAACACCTCTGAGAGATTTGTGCACTAAGATATCTGAAGGTGAGGCAAATCAGAGCAATCAGGGGAAGTAGGATGGGACAGGGCAGAGATGCAAGCTGCAGAGGACCTGAATACACACTCTTCCTGAGAAGACATACAGATGACCAACAGATATATGAAAAGATGCTCAACTTCACTAGCTATAAGGGAAATGCAAATCAAAACCACAATGAGATAACACCTCACATCTGTTGGAATGGCTACTATTAATGAGACAAGAAATAAAAAGTGTTAGAGAGGATGTAGAGAAAAAGAGAACCCACATACACTATTGGTGGGAATGTAAACTGGTGCAACCTCTATGGAAAATGATACGGATGTTTCTTTAAAAATTAAGAGTAGAGCTAACATATGACCCTGTAATCCCTCCTCTGAGCATCTACCTGAAAAATATGAAAACACTTATTCATAAAGATATATGTACCTTTATGTTCACTGCAGGATTATTCATAACAGCTTAGACATGGAAGAAAACTAAATGGCTTCCAATCAATAATTGGATAAAGAAGATGTGGTACATATGTACATGGAATACTACTAGGCCATAAAACATGGTAAAATATTGCCATTTTCCACAACATGGATGGATCCTGAGAGTAATGTGCTAAGTGAAATAAGGGAGATAGAAAAAGACAATCACCATGTGATTTCACTCATACGTGGGATATAAAAGAGAATACAACGAATGAACAAAGAAAACAAACTCATAGACACAGACGATAGTAGAGTGGTTACCAGAAAAAAAGTGAGGTTGGTGGAGAATTATGAGGGTAAAGGGGGTCAAATACATGGTGACAAGAAAAGACTAAACTTCAGGAGCTAAGCACAAAATGCAATATACAGATGACATGTTATAGAATTGTATTATAGAATTTAAACATATGTTATAAAGCAATGGTACCAGAATGAATTTAATTAAACAAAAAAAGGGAAAAAAGTATGAAGACAGCTTAAGGAACTTATGAGAAACCATTAACCAGATAAATATACACATGCAGGAGTCCCAGAAAGACACGAGAGAAAGGGGCAGAAAGTTTATTAAAGAAATAATGGATGAAAATGTCCCTAACATGGAGAAAGTAACAGACATTCATATCCATGAAGCCCAAAGAGTACCAAATGAGATAAATTTAAAGAAACCGACTGACAATAAGATGCATTATGATTAAGTTGTCAATATTAAAAACAAGAAGAGAATCTTAAAAGCAGCCAAAGAAAACCAACTTGTTATGTACTAGGAAACCTCCATTAGACTATCAGTGAATTTTTCCAGCAGAAACCTTGCAGGCTAGATGGCAATAGATTAATATATTCAAAATACTGAAAGAAAAATCTTCCAAACAAGAGTATTCTACCCAGCAAAGATGTCACTGAAAATGGAAAGAAAATGTTTTCCAGACAAACAAGAGCTAAAGGAATTCATCACTAAAATAACTTTATAGGAAATGTTAAAGGGAGTTCTTCACTAAAATAAATATGCAACTAAATAGTAATGTGAAAACTTATTAAAGTATAAAGTAATTGGCAAAAGGAAACACATTCAGAATCAAAAGTTTGCAGGTTCAATCCCTGGTCGGGGCATGTGTGAGAGACAACCAATCAATGTTCCTCTCTCACATATATCACTCTCTCTCTCTCCCACGCTCCCCGCTCTTCCTCCCTGTTGTGGTGGTAGTCAAACTGTTCCAAGCTTTGGCCATTAGGAACTCCTTCCCATCGGCTCTCGTGTCACTTTAATTAGCCCCTATCCCACCACAAGAATTCTCAGGCTCGTGTGTATTTTCTCCAGCCCTGGAATGTATCACTTCTCCATGAAGCTCTGGTTCCTTTCATGGAAAATGGTATATAAAAACCAAGACCTGTATACAGACTCACCACTATGGAGGTATCATTGTGCTTAGGCCATGTCAGTGAACAGAGTTAAGATGTTAAGATACACACACACACACACACACACAAATTCATGAATACATACATCTACAGTTATTTCTACATCTTTCTATATATGTAAGATATATAGGTATAGAGATAGATAATATTATAGTTTGATGTAATTATAAGTTCATATTGATAACTCTGATTCCAATTCATTACAAGGTTCATTATAGTGAACCTTCCTCTTATTTCTTATTTCCTTCTCTGACAGTGAGAAACCTGGCTCTCATTATCTATAGTATACTTACTTATTTGTTCAAACCTAATATTCACGTAAGGCAGTCAGCAAACTGCTAACTCACACCACTGAAAGACCATACTTTATAAACAGGATACGATATTTGTATAGTCTTGTCAAAATACTGTTTGCCAAAATTACTTAGTCCTTTTGGTGCCCATCCCTTTAATGGCTATATTATCCATTTGTGATACAATAGGTGCATTTGTTATCATTTGTATTCATTTTGGATAATCCTGCCGTGCTTGATTTCAATGATTTCATTTGTTTAATATGTAAAATATTACTATGATTCTAAGAGTCAAAGTAATACAAAACAAAAAGTATTCCCTACTCATCCTTACTATTCTGTTCTTATTCTCCTTTTTCATATACCACTCCTTCCCACTTGAGTTAGACAACTGCTTTTTTCAGGTTGTGGTTTATCACTCCTATATTTCTTTTGAACAGATATGTTTACTTTATGTCCTTTTTGTGATATTAAAAATAGCACCCTATAGATGTTCTTTTCCTTTTTTTAAAATTTTCTAACATAGATATCTTCCTCACTT
>VMDR010038139.1:0-10052 GCA_007922815.1 Macrotus californicus | reverse complement strand
AACCTATTGACAATGTTAAGGACTTACTATTGTACAATTCTCGTTCTCAAGAAGTTTTTCATTTATATATGTATTATATAACTATATAGAGAGAGAAAGAGAGAGAGAAATATTATTAAATCAATCAAAGGAGTAAGATATAGGTATATAAGATTCTGATCTCATATTCCTGAAGATTTTTGTCACTGTGTGTTCTCAATGTTTGCATAAACTTTGAATTCCCTAATGAAAGGGAGTGATCAGTATGGAATCCAAAGAAGCTCTTGGAGTTTCTCCAAGTATGAGCAAAGAAGCTCATTTCAGTCTGTGTGGAACTTTCTATGTGATGCTTCCGTCATGCAATCCCAGCTCTGTGCCTCCACTTTTCTGTCTATACAATGGCTATGGAAACCTTCTCTTATTATTTTAAAATAATCATTTAATAAAAAGCAATTGTTTTATAAATTTAAGCACTGCATTCCTAATGGAACTGTAATGCATACAGTAGGGCTCAGTCCCAGTACCTCAGCAGGAATATTATTACTGCTATGAGTCATGAATGCTTAAAAACACTGATCTTTTTGCTTAATTTTGGTATTTGTGGTTAATTTTTGCTTCTGCACACACCACGACTAGTCTTCTGAAGGTTTAATGATTTGTCCGTAATCATAAAACAACTGGGCATCATCACTGGGAGGCCATTGAATTGTTGAATTACATTTTCTGTATTAGTTTCGAATGTTTAGCAGAGACAACCTAATACATACCTTATGTGATGAAATGGCTAAAAAAATACATGATTACTAAGTCACTTAAATATAAGAAAGGAACATTATAAATATATAAAAATGGACTCCATATCTCAGAGCTATTGTGATAACTCTGTGAAGTACATGCACTTTATGAAACTATTTAAATTTCATAAAATTTTTATGACTTACAGGTAAATTTGTCAGCATCTAATTGAGTAAGAGATTCTTGAAAGCTTTCACTGCAATTGTTAATTCAGCATCATTGTTCTCTCAGGCTGTTACGTGACCCAACCGGCTGGGAGAACAATATTGCTGAATATAATTGGCATATGTCAGCAAAATATAATTAGTACCAAGCCTCTTTATGAAATGCTCTTTTTGTTGGTTTAAAAAAGCTTAAGATTTCCTCTTGGATTAAATTATAGCTTGGATTTCTCTCTCATTTGATTTTGGTAGGTCTTGAAAAAAGGCAAATTAATTTAAATTTTGATTCAAGAAGTATATATTGACTTCCTGGGCTGTGCAAACACTCAAGGGTTGTCTTTCCTTCAGTGGGTTTTCAGTTTAATTCTGGGTCTGAGAGCATTGTATAGGAAACCTGGGACAGTATTTTATTAAGGGTAATCACAAAACGTTTGGAACTGGTGTGATGACTCGCTCTCAGGGATGGTGGCTTGGTACTTACACCAAAGGCACAGAACCAAAAAGTGTTTGAATTGTTCATTCAAACAAGTGTTGAATTGTTAACACCTCTTATATGTTAACTCCAGGAGTATCATGGCTAATATTGGTAATGGGAAAATGTAGAACAAATGTCTTATTCACTGTGTAAAAAGTAAGATGGATATTTTATATTTTAGAAAAATACTGTTATCTGTAATTTTTTTGGTAGGAACTGAAAAAATATTTGTCCAGTTGTTCTTTTTGTGAGAAAAAAAACAATTAAAATTTCTTCAGAACCCAGTATTAGAATGAAACATCATTTTAATAAAGACTGTTTTAGAGTCGCATCTAGACATAAGATCACATTTCTAGCTGAAATGATTACCTTACCTGAGAATGTTGTGACTTTGCAGTCAAAGCCAAGTTTGAATGAGTGGTCCTGTCTGACTCAGCCCACAGAGTTGGCAGGTTGGAACTGGAACAGTAAGGAATATGAGACAGATGTGCAGCCATTTAAACTGGCCCAAACCTGTGCTGGTGACGCAGGAACGCTGCACATCAGAGACATGTGTCAATCACATCCTCATTGCCAAGGTTGTCTTCTCACATATTTATCCTAATCTAGTCCCACACTCTGGATTCTCTCTCATTTGCTCTCTGACCTTGGATTCAGAGTTCCTTGACACCATGCCTGCCTCCTAAGCAGCCCCCCCTAATTTTCCTGGCCTACAGTCCTCATCTCCTCATTTTTTGTCTTGGGTCCTGTGTTTCCAGAGCTTGTCTTCCTTTCCTTGGTCCTCCATACAAACCACGGCTATCTGGCATTTATGTTATATATCTCAAACTGCATCATCATCCTTTATTGAACAGGGATCTTATTTTAAACATAGAAAAATATGCATATAAACTGAATTTGGGGATTTGGGGAGAAAATGTGGGGGATCTATGTATCCATCTATACATACACAGTCCATATCAAGATGTGGAGAACATTACGCTAAGTGAAATAAGCCAGTCAGAGAAAGACAAATACCATAGGATTTACTCATATGTGGTATCTAATGAACAAAAGAAACTAACAAACAAAATAAAAACAGACTCATAGATACAGAGAATAAGTTGACAGCTATCAGGGATGGGGGATTGGGGAACTGAGTAAAAAATGGTAAAGGGATTAAGTGAAGAAAAAAAACCCTCGTAGACATAGACAACAGAATGGTGATTACCAGAGAGAAAGGGGGCATGGGGGAAGGTGGAAGAGAGTATAGGAAGAATAAATAGTGATGGAAGTAGTCTTGGGGTGGTGAACACATTATACAATATACAGGCGATATATTATATGATAGAATTGTGCACCTGAAACCTATGTAACTTTATTAACTGATGCCATACCAATAAGTTCAATAAAAGTTAAAAAAATTAGTTGAATTTAGAAAAAGGTTTGTGCAGCCATTAAAATTATCACAATTATAGACTTACTGTGGTGAACATTTCACAGTATACATAAATATCGAATACTTACGTTGTATACCTGAAACTAATATAATTTTATATGTCAATCTTCCTCAATAAAAATTCATAAATATCCAAAGGAGATTTAAAGGTAAAGGCCATTAATCAATTCTCCTTTTTCCAGGATACTTATCCATAAGAAGTAATATAGCCAGAGGCCAAATGAGCTCATCACAAACAAGCAGGCTGTCATAGAGAATTGCAACACAGGGCGAGCTCTAGGTAGACCAAGTGATAAAGAAATCTAGGCCACAAGAAAATTTAATAAGTGCTAACTAAACTTCCAAAAAGGGTGAATCAAAAGGATGACTATTTGACATCACCAAAGAATTATATGCTTTATTAAAAGGTTTTCAGCAGTTTCAATTTAAAAATAATTAGTTCACCCTGTTCATGAACATATATATGATATAAGATTTTCAAAATAGTTTACATGTCATCTTTCAACAGAGCCAAATGGGAAGACAGCTGAATCACAGGTGGGAAAGGTGATTACAGGGAAGGGCATTGAATCTTGACAGTCTTAGTTTGTTGATCTGTAGAATGGGACTGTGATTTGCAAAAATACTCTGGAGAGTTCAGGGTGAAATGAAGAGACTGTTTGCATGGTTCCTAGGTATTTTTCCCCCACTTTTAACCAGAATAACTCCAGTTTGTGTTTTCCATTTTTAACTTACCTATTTTTTTTTTAACCAAGGACTGCATAGCTAAAAAACATGTTTGAAAACTCTTGTTCTAGATGAACTCAGGAAAGATAGTATGGTATATAGAGGAAGCTGGGCTTTGGAACAAGCAAACCTGGTTTGAATCTGAACTCTGGCTTTTAGTAGGGGGAGGCAAGAAAAACATATCAAGAGTTATATTTTAGATAAAAGATCTTGGTGGGGCTGTGAAGGATGGGTGTGAAGGAATAGAGGCTGGCAGCAGGGAGAAATTAGGACATTTCGAAATAGTCTGGATATGAAATAATGAGCCCAATTCAGGCTATGGCAACAGAGAGTGAGTTGGAAGTGTAGACTGAAGAAACATTTGGGGATTAGAATCTATAGGAATGAGTACTGTTGAGGTTTATGGGATGAGAGGTAGTCTACAATGACTGCCATTTTCTGGTGACATTGACCGCAGGGAAAACCAGGGAGAGGAGTGCTTCTGGGGAAACGTATAACCTCACATCAAGCACATATAGTGCTTGAAGGCCAATTTACTAGGGTTCAGAATATAGAAACAAGATCTGGGTGATGTAGGAAGAAATGAAAACTTTTATGTATGAAAATATATAAATAATTAGAAATCACAGCAAAAAATTGAGACCTTATCAGTGGGGGAGGGTCTGTAAAAAATTAATCCTGAATGCCCTTAGGCATCCATTGTATGTAATGAATTAATTTCATTTCTCTGCTTCTAGAATGGCATTAGTAATGTAAAACCTGTATTAGTCAGGTTCTCCAGAGAAACAGAATCAATAAGATATCTATATCATCTATATCTATATCTATATATCTATATCATCTATATCTATATACATCTCTATATAGATATATTTATATCTATATATTTGTATCTATATCTAAGTTTATTTTAAGGAATTGGCTCACTTTATGATGGAGGCTGGGAAATCCCATGATGTGCCACCTACAAGCTGGAGACCCAGGAAAGCCAGTGGTGTAACTCAGTCTGTGCCCAAAGGTCTGAGAATCGATAATGTCGAGCAAGAGAAGATCAATGTGCCAATTCAAGCCAACAGGCATGAAGGCATGGATTCTTCCTTCTTCTGCCTTTTTGTTCTATTTGGGCCTAAACAGACTGGATGATGCCCACCAGCATTTGGGAGGGAAAATTGCTTATTGCATCTACTGATTCAAGGGCTAATTTCATTCCAAGAAATTCTCACAGATACACCCAGAAATAATGGTTAGCCAAATATCTGGGCATTCCATAATCCAGTCAGGTTAAGGCATAAAATTAAGCATCACACCATTCTTGGGTGAATCGAAAAAAATAGACATCAAATCATTTCGCGTGTGTGTTTATACTTGATAGTTGAGAAAAGTGTGAAAAGAAAACCAAATTTAAAAGCCTGATGAGCATCAATGATACTCTCAGGGAGCTCACGGTGCAACGCCATAATGTGGACCTGCCAACAGATAACATTAATGATGATTACCAGTAAATGACACAGTATCAGGGCTGCTAAGCAGGTCTCTTTCTGTCTCTGTCTCAATTTGTTTTTCCTTTGTCTTGTCTTCTTTATCCAGCTGGCTTTCTTCATCACTCTCAGCAGCTCCAGAAGGTAATCATCTTCAATTTAGCAATCCTATTGGAAAGCACGCATCTTTCCCAAGAGTTCCAATAAAAGTTCCTGAAATGATTCACGTTGATGTGGTTTAGATCTTGTGCCCCTTCCTGCACCAATCACAGAGGCCCAGGAATGGAACACACTGATTACTTGGGCCTGTGTCACAAACGCTGAAGGAATGTGATGGGTTCCAGCAGAACCACATGGACTAGAAGGAGGAGGTGGATGCTCATACACAATGCAGTCATCCTGAGAAAGAAGCAGGGATGTCGAGATGGCCAGACTGACAAATGAGCTCCTTGACAGTACAAGCAATCAGTGACTAACACATCTTTCATGGTGAGCTGGACTGCACAGGTTGAATAGGATTTCACTAAGATCATATGGCAATATTTAGAATTGTGAACATTCCTGGTAAGAGTGGTATAATTGAACTGTAAACCTAGTATCCTCTGTTAACTATGGAAAAGATAGAAGGCCAAGCTTCAAGTTTATCCACATTTATAAACATAAAGTTGTTCCTGCAACTACAAAGAGTGATAATATACTCCTATATACTCTGTTGTGTCCTTCATCTTTGGACATTGAGATTCTAAAATGTGAATTAAAGATGAGATGGTGTTTCTTGCATTCATAATTTTAAAAATGGGGGCACAGAGACATGCTCCTCTTTGAATGGCAAATGAAGGTAAGCTTTCATACTTGGGGAATACAAGTTTGTGTCCAGGACAAAGATTTCTGGGAGAAGGAAATACCACACTGCACTGTAAGCAAAGACTTATTGGAGGTGTGAGGAGGACACTGCTCAGAAAGTGAGCAGGGTGGAGGTAGAGGAATGAATCGGTTGCTGTGAATAGACAAGAGACTATGTCCCTGCATATGAAAGAATTAATACTCAGTGGAAAGAAGGACCTACCAAAATAAACCAAACCAAACCTTTTTAACATGCAGAAGGCATCCCTTTGAATCAAATAAAAATTTTTACCTAAGAAAAGGTATAATTATTAGACTTTTCTTAAAAGTATGTAAAAATAATTCCAAAAGCAAACTGGATTATTTATTTTTGTTCTCATTTAGCCTCTGACCTAAAATTTTGAGAAAAAAATAATAGAGAATGCTTTTATTGAATTTAGTCAAAAAAATTCAACCTGAAAACAAGAAAGCCAAATTATTTAATGCTTAATAGGTGGAATGATTTATGGCATAAACATTTGAGGAAACATTTGAGGAAATGTTTTTGGATTTCAAAGTAGATTGTTGAAGTAGTAAGGCAGCAATTGTAAACATGTTAATTTTGTATAACAATGATTCATATTTTTATTGAGAAATTTAGATAGTCACTAAAAAGTAAGCATAGGCTTTTATATTTAAACAGTTCCAAGTAAAGATAATTGTGGAGCCTTTATGGGTCAATGAGTCATGGCTCACTGGGACAGAAGTAGAGTCAGGCAGTTCTTACATACAATAATTTAATCTGAAATCGCAAATTTGAAAATCAATCTTTATATCTTATAATACTATAAATAGTGCCACAAACCCCACTCATTCAGTTATTTTTTTAAATCACCTATTCAACAAATATTTCCAGTATACCTTTGTGCCAGGACCTTTTCAGTGGGCTGGAGAAAGAAGAATCAATAAAATACAGCCCCTACATTGAGGAACTCACTGTTTTTGTTTGTTGATTGCTGTGAAAACAATATTTATTGGTTAGAAAGAATACTGTCTTTGAAAAGTAACTTCTTTCCAGTATTTTCAAGTACTTTGCATACTTCACTTTATTTTCACCCACATAGCAGAAACACTGAAATGAGAAAACAGAAGACTATATGGCTTTTATACATTTAATGTCACAACATATCCGGTGCAGCCAGTCTGTCATTCTGGTGGCTCTGAGAAGGCAGAGGAGGCATTTACTCAGGTTTTCACTTCTAGCATCACTCCAGTCACTGGGGGAATTTGGGGTGGGTGCCTATGGCTGAGTGTGTAAGGATTACGTGACAAACACATAAAGACAATAGGTACACTCTTCCCTTCTCACAAAATAGCAATGGAGGCTAAAATTTTGGGTGCTATGTCTCCAACCTCCTCATCTGGTCTTGTTTCTAAATTCCATAATAAATCCAGGAAGCAGGCCATCTATCTGTGAGAGGATGGACCCCAAAGGCTTTTCCACACTGGGAAGCCCAAGAATTTCAGTGAGAGCCAATGTCTAAGTCAGAAAATCAGTTGAAGAGCTGGAAGTCTAAAATAACTGGTCCTCTGAGCTGCAGGGAGATTGGGATCTCCCCTTTGGTCACAGACTCTTTGACTCAGGAAGCTCTGGAGGGTAGTTAACATTCTAGGTCAAAATGCACTTGGGAGTCCAGCTGCATAAACAGAAGGCAGACTTCCTCCTTCAAAGTAGAACTGAGCCCACAACTGGCAAGGTTATCTCCTCCTTTTAACCTTCGGCTGTCTCTGTGGGTCAGGAGCACTCTGGTCCCTATACAAGCAGGTCCTCCTAACTTATCTACCTCACTCACCCTCCCAGCATTCCTCTGTCACTGTACGCTGTGGCTAGCTGCATTTTAATAACGTACTTTAAGAGTGCTTTCAGGTGTCCTCTGAGAGAAAAGCTGCTGAGATGGGCCAGCTAGACCGATCTTGAGACTCTGATGGGGAGAAACCCCTGGGGAAAGGAGACTTTGGTTTCAAGAAGTTTTCAGTGCTCGTGGGCTCATGTAACCCCCAAATTTCAAGTCACTGAGGTTAGGTTAATGTACTGGAAAATTGAAGTGGCTTGGAACAGGGTGCCTTGGTGGTTTCCCAGACCTTAGCTTAACCTTGCATTAGGAAAAATGTTCACTTAGTTAAAAGTATTGATATTCCTGGGATCTTTATTCCAAGGATCTGTTGGGACACAGGAAAGGAGAAAGAATGGGACAGGGGAAGAGCAGACAAGAGAGGTTCATTTCACCTCCTCTGTGGTGCTGTGCCTTTTTTTTCTTTGCAACTAGGGAGCCAAACGGGCAATTATTGCTGTTGAATTTCTCTGTAACAGTTCAAGACTGTTAAATCACATTTGGAGGGGCACTTTCAAGCATGTTTTGATAATTCCCTTTTAAGGACGAGGTTGAAAGCTAGAATGCTATAGCCTTAACCAAGGCAGGTTTTGTTGCAAGAAATCCTTGAAGTTTAGTTTTGGCATCACCTTCCTAAGTCTCCTTATCTAGTCAGTGTGAAGCCGTGGGGCCTGACAGAAACTTGAAAAAGCCATGGGAGGGGAGGGAGACATGTTTGCAAGTCGGCCCGGAAGTGAACATCTCTCACTGCATTGATGTCAGGATTACGGGGAGAGCTTGTAAGAAGGGTAGACCCCTAAGGGCCACATCTCCTAAGTCCTGAGCAGCTGGAGGTGCACAGCTACATGGGGGGTGAGGGTGGAACTGATGGAGTCTGGGACAAAAGGATGAAGGAAAGAACAAAGGAGGAGAGGTGAAAATAAGGATCGAGGAAAACATGAAATAAAGTGAGCAGAAGCATAGTAGAAAGGAGCAAACATGGCTGACGGAGCTCAGTGGAGCAGCAGTGGCCAGGCGTGCCAGGGCATATGGGCTCAGTGCAAAGGCAGCACACTGTTGGCATAAGGCTTCACAAACCTTGGCTCTCCTGGGAGTCCTTGCTTATGGAATACCACGTTAGCCAAACAAAATTCTCAAAAAGTCCACAATAGGCTGGTCAAATAGACTAATATTCAAGAAAGACTGGCTTCAAGGGAGGTGGCCAGGCATAGGCCCTGCAACATCCTTTCCTAGCGGCTCTGGGTGGGGTGTGTGTTTGTACGCATGTGTCTCAAGATCAGCCCAGACTGGTCTTGGTGTTCCCAATCTAAGGGTGAGCTCCCTGGGCAGTGACTCTGGTCAGCAGGGAGTGCTTTCAGCCTGGTCCGCGTCGGATGTGGCATTTTTTGATCTCCTTGAAGTGTACCTTGAGGGCGTCTTGCATGGATGGATCCAGAGGCCTGTGTGATGACACCCCCTCATTCACTCTCCCTGGATGGTTGTCCTGATACACGGTGACTGATGTGACCTCTCTGCTGTCTGCCTCCCATTCTACACAGAAGAGCTGATGGCGAGAAGGCTCTGGCTCCTAGCCACCACCCCTGCTGCTTTCACTGGACTCCTCACACTCGGGTTGCTTGGTGGGTAGAGCCTTCTCCGCTCCGCAGCAGGTCCACTTACAGGTGGGCCGAGTGGGGCTTTGTCGTTGGGTGTGTACAGCCTCCTCACCTTCTCCTTGGCCCCCTGCTTCACCTCCCTGTCGTCATCGTCCCGGGCGAGCTGATTCCATTGAATGTGGAGTACAAAGCAGTGACTCACGTCCAGCCGTCCCCCAGGTTTGCAGCACAGACCTGGCCCTGGATCCTGTGCTTCTTCAATCTGGAGGCCTGGGCAACATGGCTACCGCCACCCTAAGGCCACCCTCCCACCCTCACATTCTATTTAGAGAGGGGGCTTTGTGAATACATGACTAAATCCTTAGTCCCTGTATGAGAAGTTCAATTAACTTTGTTTCAAAGGACAAACCATTAAGATGGTTTGGTACTAACAAAATGCTACATTTTAAGCCAAGGTGTTCCTTGCTTTTAAGTAGGTTACCAGGGCTGCTTCACCCATAGTGAGCAAAGGAAGGTTTCTCTGAGCAAGTTCTAGAGTCAAAAACACACCTTGGGAATGGATGGAGCACTCCCTTCCTGCCCAGTTTCATATTTACTCTATCTACCCTTCCAGAAGAGCGGGCCAGGAAAATATGCATTTAATGCGAGTAAAACAAGAGAGTAGCTGCAAAAAAAAAAAAAAAAAAAAAAA
>VMDR010038138.1:0-10054 GCA_007922815.1 Macrotus californicus | reverse complement strand
ATCGCTGAAATACTTCTTACATTGTGTCTGCATGTCTGCTGTCAGGAGGCTCCCAATGTTTTACTTCACAGAAATTGCTGAAACGAGTGTGCATGGAAGGGAAGCTGAGATCCAGGTGGGAATTTGGAGATTTGTTATATTGAAACCAATTGAACTTCTCCATTGTTGTATTTCTAGAGCCAATATTAAGAGAAATTTTCTAAAAATTGAATATGTGATTGTAATACTGAGCACAAAGATAATACACATGCGGTACGCATAGCATTGAACTAGGAGAAGCAGTTTGTTTACAGTTTCGTGCTCCTGCCTAAACTATGAATTATGGTGAAGTCCTATCATCTTCTCACTGTGTCGAGACAAGAGGCTAGAACTAGTGAAGTCTTTTGTAGCCGGGGCCACAGTGAATGTTTATGTTTGTGGACTCTAATCAGTTGACCACAGCTTGTGGTAACTCCCTAAGAAACATCCCAAGAGAACAGCATTATTGCCCTCAAAGAATACTTTTACTAATTATTATAAAGATTTGTTTTTAGTTATTGCAGATTTTTTTATACCTGCAATGGGAAAGATGTACCAGTGGTGTGTTATAGAGGTACAGGGGTTCATAGGAGACAGGAAAAGTAGCTGAAGTGATTGGGACACTGAGAGGTCAAAGGTGATGAAACTTCCAAAAAAAACCTGAGGGCAAATAGCAATATATTGTCATATTTTAAAAAATTTTGATCTGAGACAGGTAACTACAAAAACAAACAAAGAACCAAACAAAAATATTCCTGATAAAATACGACTACAGTCATCTAAAAATGTACATAATGTTCTTTAAGCAGTGCAAACAACTCCAATTTGAGGGATTGGTTTGATGAAATTATAGGAATTAAAAAACAGATAAATCTTTACATTGATGATGAAAAATCTTGAAGTTTAGTGACGATGTTGCCATCAAGGTAGACTACACTGACAGAATGACCTGACAATATTTACACACCCACCCGCCAAACACACTTGGAAACCAGTGGAAGAACTACGTTTCCTAACGGAAATTTAAACTGGCAGCATTTTGACTTAGTGAAGCTGTAACCGTAATTATTTTTAGGGAAATGTTTCCGATTTTTTCCTCAAGTCCCACAAGTGTGTTCTATGATGGTATTAGTTGGCTCCCCCCAAATATTGATTTTAACATTCAACTATTTGGAATTCAACTGGAAAGTGTTATCAAGGGCACCTCTCTAATTACAATGCGGCATGACAGTTTAGTGATAGAGGCATTTAACACAGGGTTACCAGGCAGCAGATGCAGTAGGGACTGGAGTCCAGAGTAGGGGATCAAGAAAACTTCTGAACAAGTATTGTCACTAACAGTTTGCTAAATGACAAAATCATTTTTATGGTAGTTTTTAAAGAAACAAATATACATAATGATAACCAATTTGTCAGAATGTTAAAATAATTAATATAATTTTAAGTACAACTAACAAAATTACATTCCTTTTGAATAGGTATCAATTATCTTCTAAGTTGTCTGTATAACCGATCAAATATATATTATAAAAATAAATTTACATATTTAATGTAAAATATGTATCTGAATATTTACATTTATAATGTAAACTATGTATCTGAATAATGTAAAATATGTATCTGAATATTTACATGAATGTTTGATCTTACCATTAAAGAAAATAGGACAGTTCTATTTGTGATAATTATGAATAACCAAATATTACACATTTACTTGTACATTCCAGAAAATACTATTTTTTTAATTTTCTCATTTATTCTTTCTGAGCTCAAAAATAAATTTGTTTTCCTTATGATCCTTGAAATTGACAGGAATTGTCTACAAATTAAAACTAGATAAATGCTACTGGGATATCTTCTCTTTATTAATTAAAGAAGTTTCTGTCTGCTTTCTTCTATAGAAAGCAGAGTACATTAAAATAAGGAGGGGGGCCCTGGCTGGTGTGGCTCAGTGGATTGAGTGCTGGCCCACAAACCAAAGGGTCACCGGTTCAATTCCCAGTCAGGGAACATGCCTGGGTTGCGGGCCAGGTCCCCAGTGCGGGGTGCTCGAAAGGCAACCACACACTGATGTTTCACTCCCTCTCTTTCTCCTTCCTTTCCCCTCTCTCTAAAAATAAATAAATAAAACCTTTAAAAAAATTATAGAAAATATGGGAGGGAAATAGACTGATGAATGTACCAGTTGGCTTCCAGTCTTAATCCCATAGTCCTCTCCTATGTGAGAAAGGACCAGCCAGCATAGACAGAAGTAGCAATCCTCTGTTTCCCTCTACTCTGTAGTCCTCTGCTCTTCACCACTCCAAGGTTCTCTTCAGGCACTAACTGTGAAACAATGTAGAGATTCATTATGTGATTTGCTACTTTAAGGAACTGTACAATGTTCAGTAGGAGAAACAAATTGCATGGATCTAACCTAGTTCTTCCAGTGGGAGGATTTACATGAACATTTTGTGTATAAACCAATGTTTTCCTCGTGACCTTAGCTTTTGAATACATTATAATTATCTTCCAAACCATTCCAGACTTTATCCAAAGTGGAGTCAGCTGGTTTACCTATAAATTTTCTTTACTAATTTGTGTATGATTTTTCTATAGTAAGGAAAAGACACCATAATTAGGGCTTCTGGGAGTAAGTGTTCTATCCAGTATTTCATCATACTTCAACTATATTCTTATTTGCCTCACATCTCTGGTGATTAGAATATAATCATTTTACAGTTTTCCCCCTTTTTATTTTGGCTATTTTTCTTTAAGCTCTTATAAACTCTGTGTGTTTCTAGAATACACCCACTTTGCACACTATATTTCTATAACCAAACTCTGATAGCATGTGCTCCTCTGAAACAATACATTTCTGTGTTGCCCCTACTACCTTCCCTGCACTAAGCTGTAAATGGATTTGCAGAATTTCCCTGCATATCAATGAGTAAACCTTTGTAAAAAGACAGGCTTCATTAAAACACATTCTCCTTATCCATACTGCTTTTCTTAAGAAACAATAAAATTATTTTTGAGGTAAATTAAGACAGAGAGATAATAAATAGCAGTAATAAATAACTTATTCTAATACTTCCCAATGCTGTATATTTTCTTTATTCATTTCACAAGCTCCCTCTCCACACATATAATCTGCTATATTTTGCAAGCTTTTTTTCAAGTATGTTAAGATCACTTAACATGAAGTAAAGTGATGTTATTGATATTATATTTAGCTCACAAGGTGTTCATTGTTTAGTATTGATTTAAAAAAAAAGATGATAGTGCATTAGTTCAAATGCAAAAGTTTTACTCTTAAAAAAGTATAATACTTACAGGTGTGAGGTGATATCTCATTGTGGTTTTAATTTGTATCTCTCTGATAGCTAGTGATGTTGAGCATCTTTTCATATGTTTATAGGTCCTCTGTATGACCTCCTTGGAGAAGTGTCTGTTCAGGTTCTTTGCCCATTTTTTAATTTGATTGTTTGTCTTTCTGGTGTTGAGTTGTATGAGTTCTTTATATATATTGGGGATCAAACCCTTGTCTGATATATCATTGGGCAATTCCTATTAAAATACCCATGGCATATTTCACAGATCGAGAACAAATATTTCAAAAACATATATAGAACCATAAACATCCCCAAATAGCCTCAGCAATCTTGAGAAAGAAGAACAAAGTAGGAGGGATCACAATACCTGATATCAAACTATACTACAAGGTCACTGTAATCAAAATAGCCTAGTACTGGCATATGAACACATAGATCAATAGGACATAATAGAGGACCCAGATATAAACCCAAGTCTCTATGGTCAATTAATATTTGACAAAGGGATCATGAGCATACAATGGAGTAAAGATAGCCTTTCCAATAAATGATGTTGGGAGAACTGAACTGGCACTCATTAATCAATCAACAAACAACAAGTGCTGGTGAGAATGTGGAGAACAGGGAACTCTAGTGCACTGTTGGTGTGTGTGAATGCAGACTGGTGCACCCACTGTGGAAAACAGTATGGAATTTTCTTAAACTAAAAATGGAACTACATTTCTGCTACTGGGAATATACCCTAAGAATCCTGAATCAAAAATTCAAAAGAACCTATGCATCCCTATGTTCATAGTGGTACAATTTACAATGGCCAAGTGCTGGAAACAGCCTAAGTGCCCACCAGTAGATGAGTGGATCAAAAACTGTGGTACATTTACACAATGGAGTACTACACAGTAATAAAAAAGAAGGAACTCCTACATTTTGCAACAGCACAGATGGAACTGGAGAGCATTACGCTAAGTGAAATAAGCCAGTCAGTGAAACACAAATACATATGACCTCACCTATAAGAGGAATCTAATGAACAAAGTAAACTAACAAAGAAAATAGAACCATAAGCATGAAAACATGGAACAGACTGACAGGGTGGGGGGAGGACAGTAATGGTGGAAAGAAGGGGAAGGGGCTGGTCAAAGACCATGTGTGAATGACCCACAGATTTGGACACGAGTGTGGGAATTGACTGTGGGAGCGGGGTGTGGGGTGGGGTGGACGGAGGAGGGCAAGGCAGGAAAAATTGGGACAACTAGAATAGAATAACAATAAAAAACGATTTAACAAGAAAAAAAGTAGTCATGAAGTTAATTTGGTTTTTAAGTAAATATGTGATTATTTTAGTGTAAATTTGTAAAGAATAAATTTTCATGACAATGAAAAAAAAGTGTGATACTTAATTTTACAAATGCACCCTATTTTGAAAGGCCGCTATAGCAAGAATGCTTTTCTCTAAATCACTGTGCCATTATTTCCAGACAGCCTAACCTGAAGTAATTAGTTTTGCATCTTTTTGTGAAATCCATTGAGAGCAGGTCAGTGGGTAATGAATGTGAACCAGAAAATCTTCAACACATTCATTTTTAAACAATTCTTCACAACGACTAGTTGTTTCTGGCGCGGTCCCCGCTGACCAAGGGCAGCACAGGGGTCCCGGATGCCTACCCGGGCTCCCCAGTGCTAGATAATGTGAATCAGGTTTCGGCATGTTATTTTAATATTTTAGCCTTTTCTCTTGTTACGCATGATATAATATAATTCTAATCGGTACAGTCAAGTAACTAGTTAGTAACTTATACTTTGTGGTTACTTAATGGGAAATTTACTTTAAATAAAAAATGTAACTATATAAGTAATAAATAATAATTAAATTTATGGTTCTAGAAAGTCTTAAGAAACATGTCTTATTTAATACACATTTGTTTATTTTGTACAGTTGTGTGATGGCAGGGAAATTTTTTCTTTCAAAATAGCATTTCTCATCTTGTTTTTAGCCTTCATCCTAACTCAGAAGTGTGGTGGGATGAGTCATTTATCTAGATAAAAGGTTAGCAGGGGAGGGTGTACTAGCCCACTACTTGAGATTAGACCTGGTGTGAGCTACTTGATGTATATGCCAGTTACAAGTTTTAGGAGATCATTGGTGGGTCAACATGCTTATATTTGTCTTAAGATGAACATGTAATTTCTTTGTCTAGTAAGCTATTATTCTCAATAGATAAATCTAAGAACATGATCATGGACAAAGCGTGGTAATAACATTTGTGGTCCCAGATTCTCATTGAAGGAAGATTGGCCAACTGGACAATACCGAAGAGAGTTCAAAGAACATAAGCCTATTCCTAGAAAGTATGAAAAATCCCAGTGTGTACATAAGAATCAGCTGAAGTGTTTGTTTCAGTGTACTGTCCTTCATACCCCTTCTAGAAATTATGATTTATTATACATAGTTTGGATCCTAGGGAACTGCATTTTAAAAAATATTTTAGCCATGGCTGTTGTGGCTCAGTGGATTGAGCACCAGTTTATGCACCAAAACATTGCTGGCTTGATTCCCAGTCAGGGCACATGCCTGGGTTGCAGGCCAGGTCCCCCCGGTTGGGGGTGTGTGAGAGGCAACTGGTCAATGTATCTCTGACACATGAATGTTTCTCTCTCTCTCTCTTTCTCCCTCCTTTCTCCTATCACTAAAAATAAATAAATAAAATCTCTTTAAAATATAATTTTAACTTTAGAACAGTTTTGGATTTATGGAAAAATTATGAAGATAGTACATATGGTTCTTGTATATCCTGTAGCCAAGGGGGATATGGGTTTTACCAAGTAAACATTGATGACTCTGATGTATGTGTATCAAAACTCTCACATTGAGAAGCATTAGGTTACATTATGGAGGAAACAGAGTCGGGAGTGTTTGGGTTTCAGCCACAACCTGACTATTGAAACAAATATCCGTGGGGATTTCTGGTCAAGATGAAGGCATAGGTAAAATCACTCACTTCCTCACACAACCACATCAAAATTAGAACTAAACTATAGAACAACCATCACTGAGAGGCATCAATAATCAATTTGATTGGAAGTCTGACAACTATAGAATTAAAAATCACATCCATCCAGACTGGTAAGAGGGTGTGGAGACATGGAATGGGTTGGTCCCACATCCACATGTGTTAGAAAAAATTTGAGAGGGATATCTCAGGGATGAGGAGTCCCGGCGCATACCAGGGGCCCCAGCCAAGGGTTCCAGTGCCAGGAAGATAAGTCCCCATAACTTCTGTCTGCAAATACCAGTGGGGATGAGTCAGTGGAAGAAACTGATGGAGTTCTAAGAAGTTCCTCTTAATGAATCCATACATTCACTTAGATTCACTCCCTCTGATCCCCAGCACTGGGGTAGCAGCTTGAAAGGCACCAGTGGCACTCAGGAGAAATCGAAGTGTCTGGCATCAAGGCAGGAGCTGAGGGACAGCTTTCTCTGAGATGGAAAGGCAGGCAGAGGCCTTTGTCCCTTTTCTGAACCCTCTCCTCCCCCCCTCCCCCACAGAACCATGGAGCCAGCAGGCAGACAGCATGTCTGAGACTCCATCAACCTGAGTAAACCTATTTGCCCTGCCCTGGAGATCCCCCGAAACTCCAGCCAACCTGACTTATAGGTCCACTCAAGCTGTTAACAGTGGCTTTTCCATAAGAATGGCTGTTTTTGGCTCATGCTTTACAACTTCTTAAATTCTCTCAAAAAAGCAACAGCTGGCCTCAGCAAGCCCTTAGCCCCTGTACCTCTTGCTAAGTGGCTCCAGGCCTGGCAGCATCCAGTCTAGATTCACAGCTTGGCTTTGCCTGGGAATCTCCAAGCCCAGCTGCTCCAAGTAGCAGCCATCTCAGATTGCTTTATAGTTCAGGCAGGGTAGCCCTGGGTAAAACACAGGTCGGGGCTAATCTTGGTCTGCAACCCAGGAAACCCCAGAGCCTGCACACCCAGTGGACAGTTACAGACCATGTTGAAACAGAACCACCTTGCCCCTGCACAGCTGATCCTCCATGGAAGATGAAGGTTGGTGGACAGTGGTCATGGCCATTCTTTGCAGCTGACTGGCCTGGGTAAATCCCTCTCATTGATCTGCCAACAGCAACCAAGGCTCAATTACCAGAGGAGGGTAATACTCAGCCCACATGAAGAGAGCAACTCAGGTACCCAACTTGGGTGATTGGGGAGGCTGTGCCACTGGTCTCTACAGGACACCTACTATATTAGGTGATGCTACCAAGACAGGGATCATAGCAGCTCTCCCTAATGTATAGAAACAAAGATAAGGAGGCTGCCAAAGTGAGGAGACAAAAAAACATGGCCCAAATGAAATAACCAATCAAAACTCCAGAAAAAAAAACTAAACAAAATGGTGGAAAGCAATTTATCAGATGCAGAGTTCAAAACACTGATTATAAGGATGCTCAAAGAATTTCGTGTGTCTCAACAACATAAAAATCATCTAGTCAAAAACGAAGGATGCACTGATTGAAATAAGGAACAATTTACAGGGAAAGAATAGTAGAGTGGATGAAGCTAATAATCAAATCAATGAATGGAACATAAAAAAGCAAAAAACAACTGATCAGAACAAGAAGAAGAAAAAAGAATCCCCCCCCCCAAAAAGGAGGGTCGTGTAAGCAGCCTCTGAGACAACTTAAAGAGGTCCAACATTAGCATCATAGGGGTGCCAGAAGGAGAAGAGAATGAACAAGAGTTTGGACATTGATTTGAATAAACAATGAAAGAAAATTTCCCTAATTTGGTGAAGGAAATAGACATGCAAGTCCAGGAAGCACAGAAAGTCCCAAAGAAGATGGCTGCAAAGAGGTCCACTCCAAGACACATCATAATTAAAATGCCAAAGTTTAAAGAAAACAAGAGAATTTTAAAAGCAGCAAGAGAAAAGCAGTTAGTTATCTGTAGGGGAATTCCCATACAACTGTCAGCTGATTTCTCAAAAGAAACTTTGTAGGTAAGAAGGGAATGACAAGAAATATTCAAAGTTATGAAAAGCAGGAACCTATAGCCAAGATTACTCTATCCAGCAAAGCTATCATTTAGAATCAAAGGGCAGATAAAGAGCTTCCCAGACAAGAACAAACAAGGAATTCATCATCACCAAACCATTATTATATGAAATATTAAAGGGACTTATTTAAGAAAAAGAAGAAGATCAAGACTATGAACAATGAAATGGCAAAAATACATATCTTTCAACATTGAATCTAAAAATGAAACTATGCAAACAAGAAGAACAGAGACAGAATCATGGATATGGAGAGCAGTTTGATGGTTGCCAGATGAAAAGGGCATGTAGGGGAATAGGTGAAGAGGGGAGGGGATTAAGAAGTACAAATAGGTAGTTATACACAAAATAGACATGGGAATGTAAAATACAGTATACAAAATAGAGTAGCCAAAGAACTTTAACATAAGACCCATGGACATGAACAAAGGTATGGGGATTGCCTGAGGGGGGGGGGTGCTTGGCAGATGGGACAAAGGGGGAAAAATTGGGACAACTGTCATAGCATAATAAATAAAATACAATTTGGAAAAGTCTATGGGAATAGCAGACTGTAGTGGTGAGAATGATAAAGAAGTGGATAGTCATTGCCCATGACATACCAGGCCTGGAAAAACTAAAGTGTCTAAACTGCAGGCTTAATGATTGTGAGACTGAGGGTGCTGATATGTTTCCCTCTTCAAACAGAAACAGTCCTGGTCTGAACCTGCAGCTGGAAGATTTCTGTAAATCCAAGTAAAAGTAACCAGGAGAAACCAAAGGAGAAAAGCTTTCTTTCAGTATATTGGACTGTTTCTATTTATGTCTTACTAGAAGGCCTCATTACAGAATTCTCTGACATAACGATTCTCCTTGTTTATAGGGTCCTCTAGTCAGGAGGCTTCTACCATTGCACAATGACATGAAGTCTTCAAGTGGTGAATTATGCTCCAGTTTTTCTGCATTCAAAGTAATATTTCTTCATCATTCTGTGTATCTTGTTTCCAACTACAGGCAAAATACCCTTTACAAAGTTGGAGTTCTGGATCAATATAATCCAAAAGGGAGCTAAGAAATACAATCTATAATTATGTCTCTAAGAATTTTTAAGGGAATATTGAATGGGTACTTCTGAACATGGGATTTATCAAATAACTTCACAGTTTAATTTATAGGCTAATCTAATGCTTTAATGAATGCATCATAGACACGAATGCAAATTCATCACACTTTAAAAATTGATAATTTCTGACAATGCTATGACAGCTAAATTGATGCATGGAGTGTCAGTATTACTAATAAGCATTAATAAATACTGCACATAATTGAATTAACAATGATGTAAAACATCTCTTGCTCCCATACAGACCCCATTTAAACAGGCAGAGATACTACTTTTTTATTCTTAGGGTGAACATAAGCTCAAAGTGGAACACCCATCCCAAGTTGCTCATAGATTTGCCACTTAATTCATCTGAGCTTACATTCATGAGAGCTCTTTTTTCTTTTGTGTGAGTTCTTCAGAAATCACAGCTTTGATGCTAAAAGTTCATATTTATACATTATTATTTTTGAATAATAAAGTATTGAAAATGTATAAAATCTATCATATCTACCAGTCCTTAACTTTCTTCTGTAAATAATAGGAAATTAATAACCTCCAGTCTGCCAGCAAAGTCTTCATTT
>VMDR010038137.1:0-10053 GCA_007922815.1 Macrotus californicus | reverse complement strand
TTTTAAACTCACAGTAAATTATGCAATTGAGGCTTAACTAAAATGACATAAATTGTTCAATGTAGCAGAAAGTGAGCTTTCCTTATTGCTCTCACTTCATATCCCTGAAGGCTGGGATTAAAGATTTTACATTAAAACAATTGCTGGATAACTCCATAGAGCCTGGTGAGACTAGGGGAACTCTTGTACTGCCCACGTTTGTAAGTTTCCTTAAACATGCTCTGTTGTACACCCTCTATTCCTAGCACCTGCGTTTGCTAAGTCCAATACTTGCCTTAAATGCTCACAGTCTTCTTTTCATTAACCTTTTTGCTTGCTGGACAAACTTCTTAGATATTAAAACTAGCTGTCTAGTCTATTGCACAATTCTATGTGGCATCTTTTTGTTGCTTTCAAATCAGGAATTCATCTGGTTCTTCTTTTAGGAGTTTAAAGACACCCATTTCAGTTGTAAAAGTGTCTTACTTTTGGCTTGGGGTATCTAGATCAGGGTAGTTTTGGAAAATGCCTCAGTAGCCTTAGTTACAGATTCCATTTTACTATTTTCAGGCAAATCTTCTTTTGTTGTAGGAGATGAATCTTCCATGAGGTTCATATCTATTGATTTAGGAATAACGAAGTCATACCTGGATTCAACAGCAGTAAGCAAAACAGGATAGTTCTCTGCTTCATTGGCAAAATCTTTCTCCATCCAAACTTTGACTCCATCCATAGACTCGTCACCAGTTAGCAGAATATCTCCTGCATTATCTTCGTCTCTTTTGTCAGTGGTAGTAAGTTCAAACACAGTGATGAGCTTTTCCTCATCTGAGTCAGTTAGTTTAGACACAGCATTGGAGTCATCTTCTGGAAGAATTAAGTCAACTTCAGTTATTTGCTCTTCTGTAAGGGCAGTTATATCTGTAATAGTGGTGAAGTTTTCTTCAGTACTGAGAGAAACTTCAGTCTCAGGAGTAGAGGAGTCAGTGATGTGGACAGCCTCATCAGTAGTGATGTCAGGTTTAACTGAGGAGCTATCATTATTAAGGTCAAGTCCACCTTTCTTAGCTGGAAGGACCGGGGTGTCAGTAAGTCTGGTGGTGCTTTTCTTTAGTGAGCCAGAGACTCCAGAAGTTATTGACACACTTTTATCTCCTGGGTCAGTTACATCCAAGAGAATATCTTCTTTTGCCATGTTAGTAGAACAATCTATTAAAGAAACAGAAGTGACTGGAGATGAGAAATCGATTTTCACTGGAATGACATTTTCAATAATAGAGTCATTAGCCATGGAATGTGCGGCAGCTGTCAGAGTGGTAACTTCTTTTTCCAGATGGGCTGATGACTTAATGTGGGACTCCATATTACCTTCCGAATTTAGTCTTTTCTTTGGAGATGAAAGCTTGTTGCCGGCAGTTGCTGAAAAATCACTTTCTAGCATGTAGTCACTTACAGAAGTAATGTGGTCTCCTTCTGAAGTAATAGTTGTTTCTGATCTAGGAATAGTGTCAGTGTCAAAGGGAACAGTTGCTTCAGGTGTTGTTTTACTGCTTTCCGTTGGAGGTTGGGAATAAATTTTTGGCAAACCATCTTCAGCCATGGGACAAAGTGGCACCATGCACACTCAGGTCTTTCTCTGGGCCCAGTGGTGTCTCTCGGCAGGAGAGTGGTATTCATTATAGTGACTGAGGCACTGGTCATCACAGTGATTGTTACATCAGCCACAGGGCCAATGCACTGTCTTCCCTTGGCGGTTGTTTCTATGCTCTGACTGAACATCTAGTATTGATATTAGATAAAAAGACAACAGAGTCTTCTCTGGTTATGGAATCAACATTTGCAGCACAATATTTTAATAACAAGAAACTTGTTATTAACATGGGAACAGTTCCCATGTTAGAAGGGGTGTGCCTTCCAATATGGAGCTAATGTTACTGGAAAGAGACATAGCAGAGTCTGCCAGGCATAATACGTTGTGGGTTTAGCATCAAAAGGGGAAAACTGTGGGAGACCCAAGATTATCAGCATCAGCTTTAAGTCACTTTTATTTCAAGTAAGTAACAGGGTCTTATTAAGGTAAAGTATCTTCTCTTGTGATTCATGTACTTAAATGTCTAAAAAAAAGTAATTACATTTTTGTCAGTGAATGGAGCTACAGAAGTAATTAGGTAATGAGATTTCAGTTCTCTTCTTAAGAGAGGAAATTCTCACTTTTCCAGTAGGGATACTAAAAAATAAGTTACTGGCCTATTAAGGTCTTTGCAGTTTTGTGCTTCATTATACTCCTTACTCTTTCTTGAATTACAGTGAGAATGTCAGGTTTTGTAGTCTTAGTTTTTTTAGGAATGTTTCTATGCACAGTGTTATTTCAACCCCAAAAGAATTTTCTAGCAGGGAGTTGGCATTATATGTCAAACGTCACCCAGAAACAGATCAGGGTGTGGAACAAGAGCATTAGCCTTGGGTGTCATATCCTCAATTTCAGAGGGAGGATTTTCTCTAATGATGTCAGTCATCATCCTTTTGTTTAACTACCACCCTTAAGGTTTAGCTAATTGCTGAAAGGAGATTGTAGCCTAAAGTGAATTTTTTTTCTAATGTCATCAGCAGAGAGGATTTTTGGACTTGGACACAGCTAAATCTGAAAAATGACAATAGCATGAGCCAGAGTAGTACCATCTCAAAGGCAAACACTTATTTTTCTTAGATGTGGACTCAGCCTCAAAATGTACAGTATCTTCTCTTAGTTATTGGTCACCTATAGCTATATTAGCACACTCTATAGAAATATCAGATGGATTTTAAGATAGATTTTTTACTTTAAAGTTATGGGCAGCTTCATTAGAAGTGTTTTTCCTTCAAAGGGATGTTACTATTGAGGACTCCAGTGTTTTTATTGATGTAGGGAATGATGTCAGCATCAGGAACAGGAAAGGATGTCTTAAGTTGGTGATAGGCACAGGTCCTTTATTTCTAAATAGAAATACTGTCAGTTCCAGGGACAGTGAAGAAAATAGCAAAGTAAAGGCATTATCTGGGTTGACTAACTTAATGGCAGGTTTTTTAACTTCTACTTTTTCTCAACATTTAGTGTTTGTAAAGCTTAATTCAGGATAAGACATGATAAAAGAAGACTTGGTGTCCTTTTAAGGAAAATATTTTTCTGTGTACAGAAAGGCGAGAAAAGATGCAGGTGTTAGCTTTATAGCTGCTGGAAGTTATCTCAGACTACTTAAACATTTAACTCCGGGTTAGAAATGTCAGTTGAAATGATGTTATCTTCAGAGATACTATTTGTCAAATAGTATTTAATTTCAGGGATTACTTTGGTTATCATAGCAGCTCTGTTTATATTAATAGAGCTGTGAAGTGGAATCACACTGATTATAGTGAAATAGGCATTTCTCTCCAATGGGGAATATTATTACCAGTATCTATGTTATGTATGTATTTATTTATAACATGTCAAGCTCCAAGACCTTTTATTTTTATTTATTTTTTAAGTTAAATTTGTTGGGATGACATTGGTTGATAGGATCATATAGGTTTTAAGTTTACATTTCTACAATACGAGATCTGTGTGTGTCCTCCACCCATGTTTTTTAAATCACTGATGTCAAAAAGGACACTTAGATTGAGTGTGTGTCATTCATCAAAGAGCAGGAAGCATGTGGTGAAAATCCTGATGGGACTGCTGGAATTTTAGCAATAGTCAAGATGGAACAGAAGTCATCTGCCTGAGGTAGTGCGGTACACTTCCATTTGACCAACAGGTCATTGCCATGAAAGATATTATCTGACTTAAGGACAGATGATCGTATTCCATAGATAAGTTTCATTTTATCTGAGCAGTGCTTTCTTCCACTGTTATGTACAGTTTAAAAGAAAATCAACGGACACAAACAGTGTCTCTTATAGACACTAGAATTCTTATTTTAGAGAGTCTAGCTTTGGCCAGGTGGCTCACTTCGTTGGAGCATCATCCTGTACAACAAAAGGTTGTGACTCCAATCTCTGGTTAGGGCACATACCTAGGTTTTGATTCCTGGTAGGAGTGTGAATGGGAGGCAACTGATCCATGTGTCTCTCACATTGATGTCTCTCTCTCTCTCTCTCTCCCTCCCTCCCTCTTCCGCTCTCTCTAAGATCAATAAACATATCCTCAAGTGAGGATTAAAACATATTCTATGTAGCTTTGGATTTTGTATATTTATTTGAAAAAACAGTTATTAATCTTCATTGAAGTGATTATAATCATCACTGGAATGTAGTTGCTGAGGAAGTTTCAGGTTCAATATCTTCATTCACAAAAGAATTCCCACCTTCAGAAATAACAAAGGAAGTTAGAGGAGCAATTACATTGTGAGAGTTGGTTCTATCCACATCCACATTTTTGCCGTGTTACCTTTCATTTATTATGATCTTGGGTACATGAATAAGGAAATTGCAGCTGAAGGATATGTTGGCCTTTGGGGTCAGTATTTTTTGATTTCAGGAGAGATAGCATTTATAGCAGGGTCAGTCATGACCCTCATGTCAGCTTTCTTGTTGGTAGGCTCCTCAGGGGTATCCTTTGAAGTAATTGTTTCTGTCTGTGACTGAAAAATACCAGCCCTAAAGAATGTTTACTTCAACCTCCTTGTTAACCTGTGGTACAATATAAATTTCTGGAAACCTAGGTAATATATTTTTTCTACCTTAACAACAGATTCATGTGTAACATTTGTACTTTCTGAAGTTTAAAATTCAATATCTGCTGCTCTGAGATTGGCTACATTAAATTCTAGCTGGGAATTTCCTTCTACTATGGAAACGGTCTCCATGTCAGATGAAGATATTTTCATCAGTGTGAATAATGGTCATTACTTCTGGGAGCAAGTGTGAGTTTTCAGCCATAAAGTGGCTGAACAGATCCATTTGGGAGGGAATCCATGGGTATGTGAAAAGTTGAATAAGCTGCTACAGAACATTGTCATAATCCTTATTGATTAATTTATTATCAGCAATGATATTTCTATTCACAAGATAAGCTTTGGGATAGTATCTTTTGCAGAGTTTGTTTTTATGTGAATAACATTTTCTATTATTATACTTACATGTATAAGGTAGTCCATTTCAAATTCAGTAGCTATGGCTTAACTGCAGAAGCTTTTGTTATTTCCTTTGTGTAATACAAATTTGATTTACTATATTCATTGGGAAAAACAGTAGAAAACTTTGTGGTTCTTTTTTTGGGTTCTAAATTTTGATTACAAGAGGCATTAATATTTAAAAAAATTAATTCTTGGTGACAACTGCAGTAGGTGTTTCAGGTTTGACTTTGGCCATCCTGTCTGAAGACCCAGTAGAATCAGCTGAGAAAACACTATAGACCAAGGCAGAGAGTCTTTGGGCCCTTTTGACTTTTAGTATTTTGCTCTTCAGACACCTTCTTTGAAGTAAGGTGAGTAGGCTTTGATGCTGCTAATATTAACACTGCTGGGTAACCTTTTATAGGTCTGAGACTGCAGTTTCTTTACTAGGAGAATTAGAAGCTAGGATGAGAGTTTGAAATAGTTCCATAGATATAAGTCTTAAGAGACAAGGCTCTCTGATGATGGAAGACTGTAATAGCCAATGTTATTTTTGTTCTTCGTGGAGATAGCAGGAACATTTGGCATATTGGAAGACATCTTTTACAAAGGATAAAAGAAAGTAAGAGCTATGTTGATTGCACTTTCTGTGTTTTAATTCTCATTGGTGATGTCATCACTGGAAAGCTGAGCTAAACAAAAATTACTGAAGCTATACATGTTTCATCTTCAGTCAAATCAGATATACTAGATATGGTAGTGTTTACTCTCCTGGGTGTGAATGTATTGTAAGTGGCAGCTGGTATATTTTTCCTGTGGAAATTAGCATTGTTGTTAAAGCATGGTTCGTAGTATCAGTTGTGAATATCCTGTTGTCAGTGATGGGTTTTGTGTTTTCAAAAAGGGAATACTCAATGAGTTTATTTCCTAAGTCAAGGCCATCAGAGAGAATTGCATTGTCATCATCACAATTTGTGGTGCTTTTTCCCCACAGATGTTTTGTCAGATAAACTAGAAGGAAATTCATATTTGCATCAACCAGGTATTGAGTCGTGGGTCTGTGAACAATGGCATCAGTGTCAGGGTTTTTGTTTTCCTGTCTAGGAATCACAGTTTGCCAATTTTCTTTAGCTTTAAATTCTGAGGGTGCTGTTTTAGATAGACTGCCTAAAGCAGAAATTGTGGTGTATGGTGCATGAAACACATGTCTTTGAGGCATATATGCATATAATCATTTTTATTTTATTTTTTTTTGATCTTGAGAGTACATTTATTAAAGCTGGAGAAAATGAAATAAGGAAGAGCTTAGGATAGAAGGAGAAACAGCAGAGAGCCTAGGCAAGGCTGCTTTTGCTCACTAAAAAGCCAGAGAAAAGGGGGCTTGGAGACAGGTTCAGGGAATAAACCAGGGATGAACTGCCACAGCCCACTTTTCCCCTGGTTGCAAATCTTGTAGGGACCCCTAGAGCTAAGGGAGAACATATCTGGGGAGGAATGATGTGGACATGCTCTGGAGAGAGCCCACTGTACTGATTTTTAAAGGGAATTCTTTGCTCTGTTCTATAATTCAAAGCCATGTTTATCTGAGACCTCTTCAGAACCACTGTCATGAGACATAACAATTATAGGGTCCACATATACTGGAGTGATTTTACCTGCAGAATTATCACCCTTTCTGAAATGCCTTCTGTAAAAGAAATTATTTAATCATATTCATCAGCTGTCTCTCTCTCTGTTAGATCTTTGTGCTCTTGTATATTCCCTTTAAAAGTACTTGCCATGTCTTCATCAGAGGTAATGATAAAAGGTGAAAGGATAACTTCATCAGACAGAATAATTATTTCCTCAGGTGGAATATTATAATCAATCTCTTTTGTGGTATCTTTTCCCATAATAGTTACAGGAACAAATTTAGAATATTTTGAAGTTCCCATGGATTTTGTAAAAGCAGGAGGAGGAAAAATTGACTTCCATAGTAGACCATATAAACCAGTTGGAGTGCTTGTGATGGACCCTTCTGTATTGGTGACTTCATCAGGAGAGTCAGGCATAGATGTTTTTGGAAGAGTTAACGTGGAATCAGCTGAGAAGATTTCTGCTAAATTTGGAGGTGTTTGAGGTTTGAAGGAAGTGGCACCAAGTTTAACAGTGAAATAATCGTTCATATTGTTGTCACCCTTGGAGAGAGGATTGAACTCAGTTGCTGATGATAGGATTTCCCCTATAGCTGGGATGGAAACTGATGCATTTGTAAAATGACTTAATTCTGATTTAGCAGCTGGATCTTGATGGAAAATATTAGTTATTTTTCTTGTCTTGTAGATATTACTTTGATAGTCTTCTCTAGGGGAAAAGGCTTTTATCATTGTTCTTTGAGATTTGGAATGCATTTTGTCAGTCTTAGTTTTATAATTGTCAGGATAATCTCTACTCATAAAGAAAAATGAATCAACTTCACCATCTGTGGTACTTTCTGAAAAAGTCAATCCAGTTGGAGGAATATTCCAGGTCGATGGGTACAAATGAATGTCAGCTTGAGTTATTATTTGTCTCTCTAGAACATCACCATATTCAGTCACCCTCTCTAATAGTTCTGGTGTGGTTATCAAAGATTCAGACAAAGAGCTATCTGTCGTTATGCCAGAGGTTTCAGGATTTTCAGTTAAGGAATTAGGAGTAAGCATGGCGGATGTCAATAGAGATAAGAATTGTCTAGATTTAACATTATCTTCTCCAGGTAACATAGAATCACCACCTTCATAACTACCTTCAGTGGAAAGAACAATGGAATCACCCATAGTGCTGGCTGCCTTATTCATAAATGAGGGAAAGATTGCAGCTATGTCGTTTTCTTCTTCAGTACTTTGACTGATAGAGAGAAGATCATCAGGAATGACATTGAACTCAGCCAAAGGAATAATGTTCTGTGAATGGAGTATATTTGCCATGTTTGGCTTATGTTTCATTGCATCAAATCTGGCTGATAGAATGATTTTTGCTTCATCTGGGACAGCATTATTATAAAAAGCAGATGAGATATCTCTTCTGTTGAATTGGTCTTCATATTCTATGGGACTGGTCATCACAGCAGGATCAATGGGGTCTGTTGTGGATATACTGCCCTTTCCCATTCTTGTTATTAATTCTGGGTCTGAAATAAATTGGTACTTCATTCTTTTGCTTTCAGGGATAGTAGTGACAATATTATCTCCTGTTAGGTAACTATTTTCCATAACTGTTTCATCTAGAAACTCAGGTAAAAAAATCCAACTTGAATCAGTTAGGGGATAAATCTTGGATCTAGGAGTGTTAATACTAAAATCGATAGAAGAATTTTTGAGAAGAGTAGCATCAGTGTCAGAATTATGATTTTCTTCTTTGGGGATTAAGCTTAGGTGTTTTTTGGTGGTTTGGATATCAGTTGGAGATCCTTGCAAGAAATGTTCCAAGATTGCAGCACTGGCATAGGGTGCATAAGACTCAAAGACACTGGAGTCAGTGAGTGTGATCTCTCTTATAAGAGGAACATTTTCTTCCTTTGCTAGTTCAAAAACATAGTTATCTTCCACATAGTCAAGGGCATTGTCAATAGGCATAAAAGTAATTATATCCTCATTGTTTGAAATATTTTCACCTGCCAGAAGGGTGTTATATGCCTCTTCTGAAATATTTTCTATAAAAGGAATTTCTTCAGTGGATATATCTTCCTTTATAAAAGTATTATATCCAGATTTATTGTTATTAATAGTATTAATAGTGTTTTTCATGTTTTTTGTTGAAATAATGATAGGTAAAATGGTGACTTTGTCAAATGGAGTATTTCTTTCACCAGCTGGAATAATATTATCAATCTTTGTTGTAGTATCTTTTTTCATTTTGGTAACTGGGTCAAGTTCAAAATACTTAGATGAACTTCTGAGGGTTGTGAAATCAGAAGGAAGAAGAGTGGATTTCCATGGTGGTAGGTCACTTACCCCAGCGGGGGTGTTTGCGATGATTCCTTCTCCTCTAGTGACCTCAAGAGAAGAGCTTTGATCATTATACGTAGATGCTGCAGGAAGACTTAATGTGGACTCAACTGAAAATATTTCTTCTAAATTGAGAGGTGCTTGAGGTTCAGTAAAAGTAGCACCAAATTCAGCAGTGAAAGAATTATCTCTCGATGAACTTGCATCCTTTGGGAAAAAATTGCCTGCTTCAGAAATATGAACTTCTTCCACATCGTTGTCACTCTTGGACAGAGCACTAGGTTTGGTTACTGAGGGAAGTATTTTCTCTGTAGCTGAACTGAGAATACCTGCATTTATTATGTGGCTTAAGTCAAATTTAGTAGCTAGATCTTGATCAGTAATTTTTCTTTCTTCATAAACCCTGTGTTGAGAGACTTTTGTAGGAAAAAAGGTTTTCATGATTGTTCTCTGAAGTTGAGAGTACATTTCATCTGTATCAGTTTTAGAAAGATCGGGAGTTTCTCTGTTTACTAAGGGCAGGGAATCAAACTCACTATTTGTGATATCATCTGAAAAAGTAGTGGGACCAGTGGGAAGTTTAGTTGAGGTTAAGGAATAATGCTTGAGGTTAGTTTTATTTTTAATGGGACTATCACCATCATTAGTAGAACTAGGGTATTCAGTTATTGACTCAAACATGTTTGACCATGCAATAGGGAAATTATCCAAGAAGTTATTTGTCACTGGGTCAGAGATTTCAAGATTTTTACTTAAGGCCTTAGAGATAAACATGGGCTTTTCTGGAATTGGTAGAGCTAGGAATCCTCTTGATTTACTATTGTCTTCTGGCAGCATAGAATCATCTTCTTCATAACTACTCTCAGTGGAGAGAGTAGTTATATCATTCACAGTGTGGATTGTATTCATTGGTAAGGAAGAGATTGAAGCCCTGTTGTTTATAATTTCAGTATTTTCATTGTTGAAAGGAAATTTACCATCAGTGATGGCACTGAGGTCAGACAAAGAAATTGTGCTGTCCCATGAATGTTGAG
>VMDR010038136.1:0-10053 GCA_007922815.1 Macrotus californicus | reverse complement strand
TTAGTTTGTTTTTGTTTCTGTTTTAGGTTCAGTTGTTAATAGCTGTGAGTTTGTTGTCATTTTACTGTTCCTATTTTTGATCTTCTTTTTCTTAGACAAGTCCCTTTAACATTTCATATAATAAGGGCTTGGTGATGATGAACTCCTTGAACTTGACCTTATCTGGGAAGCACTTTATCTGCCCTTCCATTCTAAATGATAGCTTTGCTGGACAGAGTAATCTTGGATGTAGGTCCTTGGCTTTCATGACTTGGAATACTCCTTGCCAGCCCCTTCTTGCCTGTAAGGTTTCTTTTGAGAAATCAGCTGACAGTCTGATGGGCATTCCTTTGTAGGTAACTGTCTCCTTTTCTCTTGCTGCTTTTCAGATTCTCTCTTTATCTTTCATCTTGGGTAATGTAATTATGATGTGTCTTGGTGTGTTCCTCCTTGGGTCCAACTTCTTTGGGACTCTCTGAGCTTCCTGGACTCCCTGGAAGTCTATTTCTTTTGCCAAATTAGGGAAGTTCTCCATTATTTGTTCAAATAAGTTTTCAGTTTCTTTCTCTTCCTCTTCTCCTTCTGGCACCCCTATGATTCGGATATTGGAACGTTTAAAGACATCCTGGAGGTTCCTAAGCCTCATTCTTTTGAACTCTTGTTTCTTCATTGTGTTGTGCTTTAATGTTTCTTTCTTCCTTCTGGTCCACACCATTGATTTGAGTCCCGTTTTTCTTCCCATTTCTGTTGGTTCCCTGTACATTTGCCTTTATTTCCCTTATTGTAGCCTTTATTTGTTCATCTAATTTGTGACCAAATTCAACCAAGTCTGTGAGCATCCTGATTACCAGTGTTTTGAACTGTGCATCTGATAGGTTGGCTATCTCTTGGTCACTTAGTTGTATTTTTTCTGGAGCTTTGATCTGCTCTTTCATTTGGGCCATTTTTGTTGTCTTGGCGTGCCTGTTACGTACTAAGGGGCGTAGCCTTAGGTGTTCACCAGGGTGGGGCAACCCACGCTGCTGCATTGTGACGCTGTTTGTGGGGGAGGGGTCCGAGAGGGAACAATGGCGCTTGCTCCACTCTCTGCCGGTTTTTCAGTGACTTTCTGCGCTACCCACAGTCCAATTGGGCCCCTCTGGTGCTGATTCTGGTGCTGATTCCCAGGTGGGTGGGCTTATGTACACTCTAGGACCCTGTGGGTCTCTCCAACGAGCTCTCCTATGAGGCTGGGGGTTTCTCCCGCTGCCGCCGCCTCAACCCCCACAGGAGTTTTCAATCAGAGGCTTTGAGGCTTTATTTCCCCCTCGCTGGAACTCTGTGTTTCGGGGTCTGTCTCGCTCCCCAGTTGTTCCTCCCGGTTTATCCTCACGAGGGAGTGGGACAACCAGTCCGCAGCTGCCACCTCTCCTGGCCCACCCTGTCTTTCCCTGATCCGCCAGCTGCCGCCCCGCCGAGTGAGTCCTCTCTGCCCCTCCTACCGGTCTGGATGTTTCTTCTTTAATTTCTTGGTTGTTGTACTTCCATACGGTTCGATTTTCTGTCAGTTCTGGTTGTTTTTTGTTTTTAAATTTGTTGTTGTCCTCCTTTTGGTTGTGCGAGGAGGCACAGTGTATCTACCTACGCCTCCATCTCGGCCGGAAGTCTCGCTAGTAATCTTTTATAGAATAGATGATTTTTAGAGAATGGAAGAAATCTCTAACAGAGATATTGGGAGAAGAACAGTAGCAATAAAAATTATACTTTGGGATTATCTATGTTAAACGTGGTCATTTGTGGACAATGTAGAGGGGAAAATAAGATGATCAAATTAATGTTTACAATTATTTCCCACATTACCAAACAAGTCAATTTAGTTGTAACCTTTTTAAATAAATTTATTAAATAGACATAAGGTATATTTATGGAACTAAAGATGAGTAAAGGCGTTCCATCCTTCCCTCATGGTTTTCTTTTTTTAATTATTTATTTATTTATTTATAAATATATTTCACTGATTATGCTATTACAGTTGTCTCATTTTCTCCCCTTTATTCTCCACCCTGCACAGCCTCTCTCACCCGCATTCTCCTACTTTAGTTCATGTCCATGGGTCATACATATAAGATCTTTGGCTTCTACATTTCCTATACTATTCTTAACCTCCCCCTGTCTATCTTCTACCTACCATTTATGCTTCTTATTCCCTGTACCTTTTCCCCCTCTCTCCCCTCTTCCCGTCCCCAATGATAACTCTCCATGTGATCTCCATTTCTGTGATTCTGTTCCTATTCTAGTTGTTTGCTTAGGTTTTTTTTTTTTATTTTATTTTAGGTTCAGGTGTGGATAGTTGTGAGTTTGTTGTGATTTTACTGTTCATAGTTTCGATCATCTTTTTTTTCTTAGGTAAGTCCCTTTAAAATTTCATATAATAAGGGCTGGTTGATAATGAACTCCTTGAACTTGACCTTATTTGGGAAGCACTTTATCTGCCCTCCAATTCTAAATGATAGCTTTGCTGGATAGAGTAATCTTGGATGTAGGTCCTTGCCTTTCATGACTTCAAATACTTCTTTCCAGCCCCTTCTTGCCTGCAAGGTTTCTTTTGAGAAATCAGCTGACAGTTTTATGGGCATTCCTTTGTAGGTTACTGTCTCCTTTTCTCTTGCTGCTTTTAAGATTCTCTCTTTATCTTTCATCTTGGGTAATGTAATTATGATGTGTCTTGGTGTGTTCCTCCTTGGGTCCAACTTCTTTGGGACTCTCTGAGCTTCCTGGACTCCCCGGAAGTCCATTTTCTTTGACAGATTGGGGAAATTCTCCTTTATTATTTGTTCAAATAAGTTTTCCATTTCTTGCTGTTGCTCTTCTCCTTCTGGTACCCTATGATTTGGATGTTGGAACGTTTCAAGATATCCTGGAGGTTCCTAAGCCTCTTCTCATTTTTTTGAATTCTTGTTTCTTCATTCTCTTCTGGTTCAATGTTTCTTCCTTCTGGGTCCACACCATTGATTTGAGTTCTGGTTTCCTTCCCATCACTGTTGGTTCCCTGTACATTTTTCTTTATTTCACTTAGCATAGCCTTCATTTGTTCATCTAATTTTGGACCATATTCAACCAATTCCGTGAGCATCCTGATTACCAGTGTTTTGAACTGTGCATCTGATAGGTTAGCTATCTCTTCGTTGCTTAGTTGTATTTTTTCTGGAGCTTTGATCTGTTCTTTCATTTCAGCCTTTTTTTTGTTTGTTTGTTTCTGTTCGCCTGTTAAGTAGTAAGGGATGGAGCTTTAGGTGTTCACCAGGGCAGGGCACCCCACGTTGCTGCATTGTGATGCTGTTTGTGGGGGAGAGGTCAGAGAGGGAACAATGCCGCTTACTCAGCTCTCTGCCGGTTTTCTGTCACTTCCCCCTCTACACACAATCAAATTGGGCCCTTCTGGTGCTGATTCCCAAGTGGGTAGGCTTGTGTACATTCTAGGACCCTGCGTGTCTCTCCAACAAACTTTCTTGTGAGGCTAGGAGTTTCTCCCACTGCCGCCTCAACCCCACCCAGGTGTTTTCAGTCAGAGGTTTGAGTCTTTATTTCCCTGCTCTGGGACCCTGGGTTGCATAGTCTGTCTTGTTCCTCAGTTGTTCCTCCTGGTTTATCCGCACACAACTGTGGGACCACCCAGTCTGCAATCCACTGCATTGCCTGGTCCGCCAGCTTCCGCCTTGCCTGGCAACCGCTGCCTTGTCCGCCCAGGTCCTCCAGCCACTGTCTTGCTTTGAGTCCTCTCCACCCAGCTGCCTGTCTTGACCCCTCCTACCGGTATAAATGAATGTTTCTTCTTTAACTCCTTGGTTGTCGAGCTTCCATACAGTTTGATTTTCTGTCAGTTCTGGAAGTATTTTGTTTTTAAATTGGTTGTTGTCCTTTTCTTGATTGTGGGAGGAGGCACAGTGTGTCTACCTATGCCTCCATCTTGGCCGGAAGTCTCCCTCATGGTTTTCAAGGTGAGATATATTTTGAATCTTAGACATGGATAGTGTTTTTATTTATTATTTGATTCTGCTCCTATACATATGTTATATGAATATAACATCACCTTCTTTGAGAAAATTCATTATTTGCCAGTTTTTGGCATTCCATGATATTTCAAAACATCTTTCTTCATCCCCACCCCCAGTTCTATTAACGATAACAAAACATCTTAAAGTCGTTTTTAAAAAGTCTTAGAAACAGTTAAACTTTTACACAAATAACATTATACAGATCATCTCATATAATACTTTTACTCATCTTGTGTTTTAATATCTGAAATGCCTTTAACTCTCACTGGAATGCTTAATAGTATTAACTAAAATTTATAATGTTTTATAACATACTTTTACATAATGTTTAATTTGATGTTGACAGTAAGTCTCTGTGGGATTATTATTAGTATTATTATCACCATCTTAAAGATGAATAAAATAGAGCTAAGAGGTTAAGTAACATTTCTAAGGGTTTTTTTTGTTGTTGTTTCTTTATTTTTACTGCAAAGGTTTATGAGCTCTCCACTGGTCTACCCAATGGAATCAAAGGGTGCACAAAAATCCACTAAATGTGAGACACAACAATCACTTCTATATTTTAAACCTAAAGGTAAGATAAAATTAAATTTTACTGACAGTACATAGACTGACCCTCGCATGCTGAATAGTCTGCAGGTCAGGTGGCCATGCTCCCTGCCTGGGCACAGGGGGTTTCTGAAGGGAGGTGTGGGAGCTGCACATACAGATGACTTCTCAGAGGCCCTCTCTGGTTTGCTCCTCTCAGTGGGTCACGGCACAGAGCAGCTTGCACGTACCTGGTTGAGAGGATTATAAGACCCATTTTTTAAGTAAACTCATCCTCACAAAATATGCAAATGGCATACAGATATTTTTAAAATATTTTATTTAGTTTTCGAGAGAAGAGGGGGTAAAAGACAGGGAGAGAAACATCAGTGTGAGAGAGTAACTGATCAGTTGCCTGTGGAACATGCCTCAACCAGGGCGAAACCTGCAATGCAGGCACATGCCCTGAACTGGAATCGAACCAGTAACCTTTCCCTTTGCTCCACCAACTGAGCCACACAAGTCAGGGCCATCATATTAATTTTAACAAACACATTTTAAAATACTGTTTAATATACAGTCCACATTTAAATTTCTCGAGTTGCATCAAATACCTCTTTTTTTGGTTGATTTGACATACATATTATTTACTTTATTTTAATCTAGAACAGTCTCACTTTTTCATTTTTTAAATATATTTTATTGATTATGTTATTACAGTTGTCCCATTTTTTCCCCCTTTATCTCTCTCTGCCCTGTACCTCCCCTCTCTCCAGCATTCTCCCACCTTAGTTCATATCCATGGGTCATACATATAAGTTTTTTGGTTTTTCCATTTCCTATACTATTCTTAACCTCCCCCTGTCTATCTTCTACCTACCATTTGAGCTTCTTATTCCTTGTACCTTTTTCCCCCTCTCTCCCCACCTACTCCCCACTGATAACCCTCTATGTGATCTCCATTTCTGTGATTCTGTTCCTGTTCTAGTTGTTTGCTTAGTTTGTTTTAGTTTCTTTTTTTAGGTTCAGTTGTTAGTAATTGTGAGTTTGTTGTCATTTTAATTTTCACAGTTTTGATCTTTTTCTTAGATAGGTCTCTTTAACATGTCATATAGTAAGGGCTTGGTGATGATGAACTCTTTTAACTTGACCTCATCTGGGAAGCACTTTATCTGCCCTTCCATTCTAAATGAAAGCTTTGCTAGATAGAGTCATCTTGGATGTAGGTCCTTGCCTTTCAGGACTTGGAATACTTCTTGCCAGCCCCTTCTCCCCTGCAAAGTTTCTTTTGAGATATCAACAGTTAGTCATTGATCCATTGATTTATTGGAGAAACTGGGTCATTTGTCTTAGGTCTTTAGGAATGATTAACTTTCTGCATTTGTCTGACTATTTCCTTGTGCCATTGTTTAGTTTGTCTTCTATCCCTTGTATTTCCTAAAACTAGAAGTTGGTTCTAAAGCTTTAATGAGATTCAGATTATGACTATTACTTTTTGTGGGACTCTGTGCTATGCACTCCATGTTGCGTCCTACCTAAACACACAGGATATGTTCTTGTCCAGCTTTGAGTGTTGCTTATGCTGGGTGACTGGTTTTTGGTGGTGAACCTTCTATTGTGAAGGTTTCCTGTTAAATTTTGTTTTATTTTGTTTACTTTCCCTGAACACAACAAAAAAATAAGCTGTGTGGAGTTAAACAAAGATCAGCTGTGGCCCCACCGGCAGCTTGCATTTGGCAATGACTGAAATCAAAGACAGTGGGGAGTGAAAAGAAATCATGTATTGATATTTCTACAGGACACAGGCATCAATATCCTAAAAGTGGTGTGACCTGTATCTTTCGTGTAATGAAAGAAATTCATATTTAAGGTGCCTCTATGTGTTATTTATAAATGACATGCATAAATAAAAACAATGATAACTGTTATTATGACTACTTACCATGTACCTCTAGACTGCCTTCTACTGTTTTCTCCAAATGTTTCTCCAAGTAGATTTTTTTTCATTCTATCATTTCTTTTTCTTAAAAAAATATTTTTTAAATTTATTTTTAGAGAGGAGAAGGGAGGGAGAAGAGAGCGAGGGAAACACTGATGTGAGAGAGAAACATCGATGGGTTGCCTCTCAGACGTGCCCCATCCGGGGACTGAATCTGCTACCCAGGCATGTGTCCTGACTGGGAATCGAACTGGTGGCCTTATGCTTTGCAGAACAATGCCCAACCAACTGAGTTACCCTAGTCCGGGCCCCTCATTTCTTTTACATTTATCTTCTGGAATTTTTCTCTGAATAACTTTCATTTATTAGCCAGGACTATTTTACACAGGAATAATAGGCTAAAAGCTTATTTCTTTCTATTTAATTGTCATTTTCAAAGTAGTGTCAATGTTCTAAACTCCAGTGATTTTTGATGAATTCTTCTTAATATTTTGTTTTTGGCTCTCTTTCCCTCTTTTGGAATATATCATGACTCACACATTTTTATAAAAATATTTTCAATGAATTGAAGTTATTGTTTTTAAAAAATTTTATTCAATCATTGGGGTGATGGTTTATACAATTATATATGTTCCAAGTGTATAAGTGTATAATACATCATCTGTATATTGTATTGTGTGTTCACTACCCAAGGGCAACTCTCCTTCCATTACCATTTATGTCCCCTTTACCCTCTTCTTCCTCCCCCATCACCTTTTCCTCTGGTAATCACCAGACTGTTATCTGTGTCTATGAGTTTTTTTTCTTAATTCTTTCACCTTTTTCATCTAGCCCCACTCCCCTCCCCTCTGACAGCTGTCAATCTATTCTCAGTATTTACGTGTCTGTTTGTATTTTGTTTATTGGTTTATTTTGTTCATTAGATTCCACATATAACTGAAGTCCTATGGTATTTGTCTTTCTCTGAGTGGCTTATTTTACTGAGCATAATACTCACCAGGTCCATGCATGCTGTCACAAAAGGTATGGTTCCCTTCCTTTTTCACGACCAAGTAGTATTCCATTGTGAGGAGTTATTGTTTTTATACTCAAAGTATTCCATCTTTGGCCAAGCTGGCTCTTACATCCTTTTGATATAACCTAGTCACAGTTTGATGGTTTGTCTTTTCTTTGGTTTCTGCAGAATGTCTAAATCTTACCTTATAAATTTCCCTACCTGGGCCAGATTCTGGCCATTTCTCTAAGGAGCCCTAGTTTCTTTTATTGGAGAATGTTATTTAGAGCTCACATTCTGACACTAGCTGTGGTCATTGTTTTTAGACATTTTCAGTAGACAGAGCTAACCTCATTATAGAACATTTTAAATATACAGAAAAGATGGAGAATAGCGTAATAAATGCCTCACGTGCCAACATCCAGTTTTAACGGATATCAGTATTCTTGTTTTATCTAGTTTCTACACTTTCTAGTAAAAGCTGTTGAAAATATATGATACAAAAATGGGCAAGGACAGGAAATAGAACTCCATAAATGGGGAAACACAAATGATTAGTAAACTTGGAAAGATGTTCAAATTTCACAATAATTCATTTTCAAATTACAAGAGAAGTAAAGGTAAAAAAAACCTGATGGCCCCATTGTGGAATAGGTTATAGGAAAATGGAACTTCCATACAATGCCAAAGGGAATACACATTGATATCAGCTTTCTGGATAGTAATTTAACGAATCACAATAGAAACCTTAAAAATATTTTCTCTTCAGTGACTAAGATACTCTACAATGCAATGACTTAAATGAGACAGATTAGCAGGGAGCCTCTGCCACAGTATAAGGCGTTATTGTCATGTGTGTGGTCAAACTGAGTCACCACTGCATCCAATTACCAGCTGGCAGCAAGGGGAAAAGGAGCACAGGGGAGGCATGACCAATGTTGTCAGGATCTGCCTTGGAAGTGGCGCATATCACTTCCACGTACTCTATTGGCAGAAACGTAGTTACATGGCCACAGCAGTCTGCAGAGAAAGCTGGGGAAGGAGACTTGCTGGGCAGCCTAGTGCAAGAAGGAGGAGAAAACAGATTTTTATGGATACCTACTAATCTCTGCTCTACTTTTGGCTCAGCAATTTTCCTTATAAGAATTTAATTTTTAAAATTATGGGTATTCTCAAAGATTTACTTGCAAGTATCCCAGCTTTGCGTATAATTGCAAAAATTGGAATCAACACTAATGTCTAATAAAATGAAAAACAAAACAAAACAACAAAACATAAAACAATGTCCAAAATAGTGGAATATTTAAAGAGATTTTATCTAGTATTTAAATATTTATGTAAGATAATTATTATAATTTCATATTAATTTGGCAGACTGTTCTAATTATTTTATTTGGTAACTGCGCTGTTTATGGGCACATTATTCCACCCCTGTTTCTGGGTGTCACTCCCATGGGAGAAGCTCAGGCAGGACTTAGAGCAGTTCTCAAACTACCATATGGGAAATTGTGGACTCTGTATTTTATGAATTTATTGAAAATAATACAGGGAATATTGATAAATTTTAATGCAATTTTGTGTAAACCTCAAGGTGGTATTGAGGGATCAGGAGATTTTCAAGGAGGTATGATTGGTGTTGAAATCAGATATCAATGCAGCATTTGTGCTTGGATTTGTCCGATACACAGAGGGAAGATTTCTCACAGAGGAGACTTGTGATGAGAATGTGTCAAACCCGAATACCATTATGCACAACACACAGCCATTGTTTTGCATAATCTGCATGAACCCTCCAGCAAAGGTAATAATTTGAGCCTCTCTGTTGAAAGGACATGCTATGTTTTTGGCAAAGAAATAGAGCAAGAAAAAATAAAATTAGAATAAGAATAGGCTATAGAAAAAAAAAATTTTTAACATAGGCTTAACCTGCAATTTTAATTGCCATTCTGCCTTTTGTGCAATATAAATCACGTGTTAGACTTTCAGCCTCCACAATAAATCCATTATGATCAGCACGAGTCTAGAATATATACAAGTATCAGCACCATTATTTTGCATTAGAGGCATAATACTTCGGTTCAGCTCTCACGACTGTGTTGTTCTGTAAGAGCAGCTTTACAGAATCACCAGAACAAATCAACAGTATTGTTTAATAGGAGACTTTATGAAGGTATAACACATTTTTTTAGGGAATAATACTTTGTTTCCAGACTTTCAATTACGAATGGCCCAACTTGTCTAAAACCATCTTCCCTTAATATTTCCTTTCATCAATTTCATTTTCCTTGTTTCTGTCCTTTAGGTTTAACGTATCAGCATCTTCTCTGATTTGTTCCAGCACTAAGTCTTCACAATTTGCAAGGCACTGGCTAGGAAATGGAAGGGATACAAAAATAAAATTGCGTTTCTGCCCTCCAGGGTTTTGTAATGTGCATACAGAACAAGTGCTAAAATGTAGGTAACTAATGCTTTTAGGAATAAGGTGACCATTACACTTAGAAATTATCCATCAAAATTTTCCTAGTTTATTATATCTGTAATTTTAGCATAAATATTAAAAACTTATTCTTGTCATAATG
>VMDR010038135.1:0-10023 GCA_007922815.1 Macrotus californicus | reverse complement strand
TACTTTATCAGGCAAAATGTTCTTTCCATGGAAATCAGTAAAATTAGAATAAGTATCTAGAACATTTTTAGAACAGACACTTGTTTCTTGTTCGTAAGACCTCATATACTCATCAAAATGAGAAATGATTGTTTAAGGCGATCTTTTATTTCATTTTTCATTTGCTTCCTTATTTCTTTGTAGGACCATAATTTGTTTTAATCATTATGAAAAGGTCTCTAACAACAAAAAAAACACCCTGCTTGGTAAAAGCTACAGGAACTCATTAATTCTTTTTTTTTTTTTTAAGCAAGTTCCAAAGGAATTGGAAATCTATACCAAGGGTCACTTCACATTAAATGTATTCCATTGAGTTAAAAATGCAGGTACTTATCAATTATACAATTCTCGATGCTAAAACAGACTGGCAGTGTGTGCATAAACATCTATGAGAAAATTGCCCTAGGCCTCTGTCTATTGCCAGTATGCTTGGAAGGTACCAATTTCTTGTAAATTACCAACACAATAGAACAAACGAGGGTGAACAGATCTTGTTAGTATATTTATGAAAGCAAAAGCATTATGATTACAACAATCATGCCCCTATTGTCAACATATTTTTAGGACTAATGAACAAGAATAAGAAGCATTGTTGATGTAAATGACAAAGAACGTTGGAATTAGTTATCTGCAAAATGATGATTTCCTAGAATATTTTAGGCACTTGGGTAACAACAATCTATTTTACTTTGAAAAGTCGTATTGTCTAGGAGAGAGAACTTTCTCGCTTTTGCTCGGGATTGTGAGACTACCCTTGACTTTTCTCCCCCATTCAGTTTCTACCTTGGCCTAAAAAATGCTCCTACAGTCTGTACAATTGAATTTGACCTCACCGTGGCCTATTTGTTCATTCATTTGCTTGTTCTAGTAAGAAGTTGCTGCTGGTGCCTAAAAGTAAATTTTAACCCTCCTGTGGTCACTCTGTTCGGATCTCTGTCCTGCGTTTGGCTAGCCCGAGCTCCACCTGCATGCCTGAATTTGACGGTCTTCAGTCCTGCTTGGCTGTACAGCACAGTCTGAAAATCGGCTCCAGGATTTCAGGCTTCTAAGCCATTGCCGCAGCCTCCAAGGCTAAATGGCAAAATTTCTTGCCAGTGTTTGAGCAGCTTATGAAGTCTTAGATGTTGCTTTCCTGGCTTCCCTCAGCTTTCCTGCTTCTTTCCTCATAGCTACTAAAGGAATTTCCCCTGAATTCTCATCCCAGATCTGGAACTTGCTATTGAGGGAGGCAAAACAGAAAGTGCTGAAGGGTTGGCACCCTCCCGTCCTTCACTCAGAATTTACGGAACTGTTACTGGCAGAAATTCAGAAGTTTCCATTTCTGTTAAAATTAGCTCGTGGTTCTTGGTTTTCTGCCGATGAAGCTTCAGGGCCGAGATGTGGGGGGAAGGGAGCTATAAAAATTAATATTGGTCCGTACGCCAAAAGTCTAAAAAACTCTCAGTGTAACAAACCAAATTAAATGCAAGAATTGGAACATGATGACTATGTGAAAATATATCAAACTCCCAGATTTTTTAGGAAAGAGAAATTGTTCATTTTCACACGGATCACTGTAACTTACCACTGTATAGGGATACCACCTTCTGCCCTGAAGTGATAGCGGCGTCAACATTCATAATACTTTTTTAAAGAAGCACTTCCCCTGCATGTCAATGAAATGTCTTCTTTCACGTAAGGAGATGTGATATCTGCCCATGAAGTCTCCTTTGACAGCTCCATTCTGCATTGTCTGTCGGCATCTCCACCAGCGATTTTCAGCCTGTTTCATCTGATGGCACACATAGACTAGCTATTAAAATTCGGTGGCGCACCAAAAAATATATTTTTGCCGATCTGACAAAAAAATAGGTATAATTTTGATTCATTCACACCCGATGGCTATCGTTGTGTTGGCTGTTGTCACTTTTTACTTTGACAATCTAAGGGGAAAGAGGTCAGTGACCCTGCAGGTGCTGTATGATTTAAAAATCTTTGCAGCGCACTACTGAAAGTCACTGCTCCACACTCTCGGAACTAGTTACCTGTCTGTATTCAGACGTGTGCTATTGTTGTGCCTCATTATGAGCTCAGTATGAAACCGCCCTCCCGGATAGGATAGATCAGCCTCTCCCTCCCTTTTATCATCCATACGAGATTATGAGAACATTACACATTCAACATATATTGAAGGGTTATTTACAAATTGCCGTGCATATAAACTTCAATGTGCTTTTGTAAACAAAATGGCCAATATGGATCATTTTTATAATGGTTTGATGTTCAGAAGGCAAAATCGGTCATCATATTCTCTTCAGAATTCAGAAATGGGAAGACAAAGCAGCCCATCATTAAAGACGTGTGATTTTTTGGTTGTATGATTAACACTGTGCTGTGTGTTCTGTTTTCTTCCTGTGTTTGAGAGCAAAGCTCAGAATAAAATTCTTTTTTTTTTCTTAGCATAGATGTTCAAGTACATTTACTTTTTTACTCCCCTCCTCTAGTCTCATTTTAATATATAGTTCCTCGGCTTTAATTCCGCTGTGGTTTTTGGTTTGTTGTATCCGTCACTTTGAGTATAAATCATATCAAATACTCTTTAGAATTCTGTAGGCTACATATTTTTAAAGTAACATAATGACTCACATTTCTTTTTTCACAATGTCCTGTAATTAGCAGGGTAGAAAAAATAGATGATAACCGAAAGTAGAGGAAAACATTGCATTTTGTACAAGGATAGAAGTTTTGTGTGCGAATATGAGTGGAAAATTGTTCATTGGTAATCACCAATGGAAATTGCCGCATATTACAAGATGTGTGTGTGGTGTCAGAGAAAGCAATTAGAGACATTATCCTATCTTCAGCCCCCTGAGATAAGACTTCTGTCGATTGGATAGTCAGAGAGAGGACCTGAATAACCCTGACCAATGTTATTTTTGCTTAAAAACTCAAAAACAAATTACTGTCATTGAGATTGGTAGGTAAAGGGCTGGGGGTTGTTAAGGGAGGTGGGAATAGGGGAAATGACAGATTGATGGCAATGGTCAACATTTTTTACCTTTAATCAAAGCCAGTCACATAATACCATTTGCCAGGGCTAGCAGGTCACCTCTACGCATCCTGTGGTTTGCTATTTACGCATTAGCCAAGAAAAAATCCACATTGTTATCCCACAGAGAAGCACAGCATCCTTACATGGAAGTGGTGAAGGGGGAAGCCTGGACGTGTTAGAAAAAGACTGCTCTGATTTTTATAATAGTGAGTACACTGTCATTCACATGATAATTATCATCATTTACTCCGGCTGAAAATTAGAGATGAGATTACATTTATCAGAAGATATTGTGGCAAGTCGAATGGCTGAAATCATACAATTTTCAAATAATGAAACTATGTCATATGCAAACATGTACATCAACGGGTCTAATTTTCCTCATTTTTGAACCCTTTATTATTTCTTAGAGAAATTCATCAGAGACCATAGTTGCTTTAAAAATCAAATGATCATGTCCTAGAAAAATGAAAATGGATGTGTTAAAAAGAAGGAGGTGGGTTTCAGAAATCACATCCAAAGCCTCTGGAAATGTTTTGTGCTGCCGCAAAAATGGCGGTGGTTTTGTTTTTCTGGGACTTCCATTCTAGCAAGTCCCGTTTGGTCAAGGAGGGTTACAGACACTTTGACGCTTCAGGCATCTGCAGACCACAAGATCTGGTGACATTTTTTAACAACTTTCTCCATTGATAGGCATGTTGTATAAATTTGTGTTTTCAAAAATCATTACTTTGTTCACATTTTACAATTTCACACAGAAACAGTTTGCATCCTTTATATACATATATTTTCTTTACAAAATAGACACTGTGAGACACACAGTCTCTACAAATAATCACTACAGAATTTATTTCTGCTCCTGAAGAGTAGCTGCCCTAAGAACAATGCTCCCAGATCAGATAAATAGAAACTCTGTCTTTGGAAAACTCTCTATCAAATTCATCTGGGTGAAGGTCAGAAGACAGAGAAGATATGAGGTAACAAGATCACAGAAAGAATAGAATCCTTGACAGGATCTGTCTTTTCCCTTGAGAGACTTGTCAGTTCTAAAATAGGTGCCGAAAGGGGAAAAAAAAAAAAGGTGTCAGAACCTTGACAGTCTCATGGGCTGAGAGAGGCCAAAGCATTGGAGTTCTGGGCATGACAAAGAGGCAAAGATGCTGTTCAGGGCTTTGGAAAAGATACACCACTGAGTGGCGATGGTACCGCAGCCGAGGCACATCCTCCAATCATCTCGGGCCCTAACCGGATAAAGGTGTTCTGGGCCTAATCTGAAGAGTCGATGATTTCTGGATGAAGGGCTCATAATCAACAGACTCAAGCCATCAGGATCCTTTTAAAAACTCAACGGCATTCAATCCAGATGTGCGAGAGTAGCAACTGATAAGAAAGAAAGAGGCAAAAATGATGGTGATGGGAACTAAGGGACCCAGATGTTGGAGTAGCTGCTGTGAACTTTCAAGCAAATGTGGTTGAAATGTTTAAGACTTTTATGTGACAAGATGGACGGTTGCAGAGAAAAACAAGGAATCAACGGAAGTGCTGTAACAGGAACACAAAAGCTAATATTAAGATACAAGATGGACTTAACTGGCAGAGTGGACAAATGAGAGGAGAGGCTTGTTGAGTTGTATTATCAAATATAAATAAATTCAAGCATTCCAGAATGAAGCCTGGGAAGAAAAGAATAAAACAACATGTCAAAGGAGGCTTCCTCTTTCACCTTGGAACCTGCCCTTCTGTCTTCACAAAAGCAAAGTGTAGAACAAACCGAACATCAGTTACTTCTCATGGACCACAAGAAACCTGAGGCTACAGAGGCAGGTCACCACCTTGACATCAGGAAGAGACAGAAAACTCAGAGAGTCTCAGCGAAGATTCAATGACATCAAGCAGAAGCCACTGGAGCCACAAACTGGTAGAAACATGAAGACGGTCACTGTGATACATCACCGGCTGTGGTGAACATACCAGATTCCAGTGGCAAAGACCCCAACTCTCCTTTTGTGGCACTGGCAGGGAGACAGTAAAAGTAAACTTTGTGAGATGTGCCCACAACATTCTCTACTTTCCAGAGGAAAAGGTGTTATGAGAGCTTTACCCTGTTTGGGGGAAAGGCTTTTCTCACACTCCAGTCCCTCCTGCATTCCTCCCTCTAAGAAGGGGTTCGGGAGCTATACCCTGGAGAGACAGACACACTTGAACGTCACCACCCAGAGACACCGTCCACTAAGACTGAGTTTTAATCACAAGATCATAGAATGCTTCCACAGCCCCCCTCCTCAACGCCACACCAGCAGGGCTCCAGCATAATAGCTGGAGGTGGCTCCTGGAAAGAAATCCAAGAGGCAGTCACTTTTTAGTAGCATGTTGTTTAATCTCCACATATTTGTGTGTGTTTCATTTCCTTTTTGCAATTAATTTCTAATTCCAAAGCATTGTGGTCCAAGAATATGCTTGGCATGATTTCAGTCCTTTTAAATTTGTTCAGGCCAGTTTTCTGTCCCCACATATGGTCTATCCTTGAGAATGTTCCATGTGCATCAGAGAAGAACATTTGACTTTGGAGGGTAGGCACACAAAGCAATATATAGATGATGTACCATAGAATTGTACACTTGAAACCGACATAACCTTATTAACCTATGTCAACCGAATGAATTTAATTTTTTTAAAAAGCAATCCACGAGGGAAACTTTCTCTAAGGAGACTACTTAGGGAAGAATTAAGTTCTCAGTGTCTCATCTTCTTTAATGCTGAACAATCTTCCAGAGTGTGGCTATACCACAATTTGCTTATCCATGACCTATTGAAGGACATCTTAGTTGCTTCCAGATTTTAGTAAGGTGAAGGAAAAGCTGCTATAAACATTTGTATTCATAGTTTAAAAATCGTAGAGTAAATGCAAGGTGCCCAATTGTGGGATCTTGCGGGAAACTGTGCTTAGCTTTGTGAGAAACTGTCAAACTCGTTTTCCAAAGTGGCCGTACAATTTTGCAGTTCCACCAGTGCAGAAGGAGAGTTCCCGTGGCTCCACATTCTCGCCAAGTTTTCTGTGTGTTAGCCATTCTGATATGTGTGTGTGGCTTCTCATCGTCTTGGCTTTCCACCCTCCATGACAAACGGTCTGGAACATTTCTATATGCTTGTTTGCCATCTTTTATCTTCTTTGGTGAAAAGTCCATTGAGATCTTTTATCCATTTTTAGAATCAGGCTATTTTCCAGTTGTAGAGTTGTGAAGGTTTTCTTCTCTTTTAGATCCAAGTCCTTCGTCAGCTTTACCATTTATAAATATTTTTTTTCTATTTTGTGGCGTGTCTATTTTCTTAACAGTGTCTTTCACAGAGTACAGAAGTTTTAAATTTTAAGACATTCCAACTTAATGTTTTTTATGTGTCTTTAGGCCTGAATTGTGCACAGTGATTTCCTTCCAAAGAGTACAGAATGGAAAGGGGGATGTTTACAGTTGTAATGCAAATAAATCATGCAATAATCAATAAATAGTAAACAACAATAAACTGTTTCACGTGCTCTCACCTATGAACTTACTTTTGCCCACCCCTGTATATATGTCTGTAAGCAGGTGTTCAAAAGTGGCAGAAGAGAAATCGTTCTGTCCCATAGTCAATGTCCTGTGAAGCTGGTCTACATTCATGGCGTATTCTATGAGGCTATAACATTTAATTGCGTTATATTATTTTCCCTTTGGTTTAAAGGATAAAGTCCATTCAACTTGTTCTCTAGTTTTAACATTAACTGGGTTAGTTTTAGTTTAAATATGTTATCATGCACCTCGGTCAGTGATTTTCAGCCAGTCTGCCACAAGGGTTTGTAAAACATGAAATACCTGACTATTTAGTCAGGGACACTGACCTCTTTTCTCTTAGGTGGTCAAATTAAACAATGACAACAACCAACACAACAATAGACATCTGGTGTAAAGGAATCAAAATTATACCTTTTCTGCGGTCAGATTGGCAAAAAATATAATATACTTCTGGTGTGCTGCAGAATTTTAGTAATTAGTTTATGAGCGCCACAAGATGAAAGAGTTTGAAAATCCCCCTCTGAGCATTTAATAGGGAAGGAAAATAAGGCTGAACATTTAAGTTGAGAAATAGTCACAGCTTGCATCTGCTTAAGCCAATTGGCTGCTAAAACGCTCCCTCTGTCCAGCTGATCTTTCTACGTGGATTTGCAGGCTGAGCTTGTGTTGTTTCTAATCACTGGGCATTTTTCATTTTAGAATCTATTAAATGAAAATTGATCAGATTCATTTTCAGAAGATGCAAAGTTTTGACTGAAATATGTAAGAGATAGAGCAGAAAATAGGATTAAAATGATGCAATTATATCACGAATTTTCTTTTGATGATTACATTATCCATGGGACTTCATTCACTTTCAGCACATGATATGTGATTGAGGCACTAAATGTATTCAGTTTATTTTAGGAAACATTCAATATTCAATGGACTGTCCAGAATATAGATTATTAATGCTGCTACATTATATGTCAAATTTACTCTATCAAATATACTGAAGATTATACAAATTAAAATAAAATCAGGAATATTCTAATATCACCACTGTTAACGATATTAAGCATGTATTGTATATGGACATTTTATTGTAAATTACTATATAATCATTGAGTCCTCAAAGCGGTCCCATTAGAAGGGTGTCTGTCTTATGTATAAGTGTCATTGGATGAACCTAATGGAATAAAATGCTCTCCGAATCTCATTTTGATAAACTATATACTTTCAGTTTCCTTTCTATATATCATGCCGTATCTGCATACACTGCAAAATAATCCCATGAGTATTTTGATTTCTCTTTCAAACCTACAGCTGAAGACCGTTTCTAAAATTATCGCCTATAAAGCATTCCCTCACACTGCTGTTAACAGAGAAGACATTAAAGTTTCCCTCTACAAATGAGGGCTGGTACAGATTTTTATAAATAGGGCTCTACTCTGCTTTTTATGTGTTCAGTCATTAACCAAAGGATCTGCTTTATGCAGCTTTTGTGATTCTTCCCACACCTGGAGTCTCATGTAACTTTAGCATTCTCGATGATTTTGGGGGGCGGCCCAGAGGGCAGAGGGCCGTGCTGGGTGCCAGGGTTCCACCTGTGGCATCCGACTAGAGGCACCAGACAATGCCAAGACTTCCTCACTGGTAAAAAAAGAAGGACTCTCTAATGCTATTTATTCTTGAGAGAAGAATGCATCTCATATTCCAGTCAAAGGCTTCTATGGAATACCTGTTTTTAACATATTCGATCACAGTAGACTGCAGGAGTTATATAAAAGATTTAATTTTTTTTTTAATACTAAGTAGTACCTAGTGACAGGAGCATCGGATTTGGCACCAGACTACCCTATTTACCATCAATCCAGTAAACTGGGATACTTTTCTTAAACTTTCTGAGCCCCAATTTCTCACCAGTAAAATGAAAATGACAATCTACAATAGCTTCCTTGGGCTGTCGTACAAAGTACCCCAGACCAGATGGCTATACAGCAGACATTGCCTGACAGGTCAGGTGGCCAGAGGACAAAATGAAGGGTCCAGCAGTGTCATAGTCCCTCTGAGACATGTTGGGGAGCCTTCCTTGCCCCTCTTCTAGCTCCTGGGGCTTTGCCAGCCAACCCTAAAGTCCCTTGGCTTGTGGCTACATCACTCCCATGTCTGCTGCTATGTCACATGGCTGTCCTCCTTTGTGCTTCTAGCTTGGTGTCCCCTATTCTTCCAATAAGGACACCGGTCATGCAGAATTAAGGGCCCACCGCATTACAGGATGAACTCATGTTAACTAACTGCATTTGAAACAATCCTATTTCCCAGTGTGGTAGCTTCTAAGGGGCTGGGGCTTAGAGCTTCAACAAACCCTTTTGGAGCCACAATTCAACCCATAACTGTGTCAGAGTAAGGATTGGAGGAAAACAGAATACAAATTTCCTTGCACAATAGATTTAGGAAGAAGAGGTATGTTACAGAGCTAATATTTTAATGATGCTCCATTGTTTCCATGCCCGGCTAGTTTGAAAACCACTAAGTAATCTCGTTCCGAAAACAACCATGTTAGTGAATCTTGGGTATTTGAGGTGATGCGTTTTCACTGTTGAGGTAATTTGTTACTTTAGAAAAAATCATTCTGCTTTGGAGTTCTCTCTGGTTTTCATGTCAAGATATCCATATTGGTGAGCTCCCAGACCTCATGCCCCTTCTCTATGGAAGAACGTGGTATCAAGCTAAAACAAGGTCATTAACTGTGTAGCTAGAGTCAGGAAGAAGTAATGAAAGGTAACCAGACTTTCATCAAGGAAAGTAAACTCAGAATCTGGATTTTAAAAGAACGTAAGGAGGTAAAAGCTCTTTGAGAAGCATGTAGATTCCCAGTTTGCTTTGTCTTTTTTTTCTGTGCTTCTGGGAGACTGAAACTTCCACACAGAGACCTTCATGTGGCTTATCTGAAGAAGTTAAACATGTGGGTCTCTGCATTGACTGCTATTCGGAGCAGTTACGAATTTGAACCCCCTGTAGGCAGGAAAAATCAGAAATCATCAGACCAGAAACTCGTACAATTTGAGGGGCCTTTAAAAAAATAACAGTGTATAATTATAAATAAAAATAAAGTCAATACTGATAATTTTACTAGAATAAGTAAAATACACACTATTTACACACTTTAAAATGCTGGGAAATATTTACTATGGGAGCACAAAGTTTAAAAAATAATACGTTTATAAATTGGCTGCCTGACAAACTTCTCTAATACTTCTTCCCAAGAAAGAAAATAAAACCGACAAAATAGAAGTTAGAAATCTGAAGTATGTATGTATGTATATAGATAGATATACCATATTACATTGAATTATATATTGCATAAATATATATAAATATAACATGCATGTATTTTGTCAGGCCAAAGTCAAATCAATTAAT
>VMDR010038134.1:0-10054 GCA_007922815.1 Macrotus californicus | reverse complement strand
CAACCAATTGAGCAACACTAGCCAGGACACCACCACACCAGTTTTATAAGAAATATTAAAGGGTCTCTTTAAGAAGAAAAACAAATATGAAAAATATGAATGAAATGGCAAAACGTACATATCAATCAACAATTACTTTAAATGCAAATGAATTAAATGTTCTCATCAAAGGACATACAGTGTTAGAATGGATAACAAAGCAAGATCGTTACATATTCTGTTGATGAGAGTCTCACTTCTGATCAAAAGGCACATATAGACTAAAAGTAAAGAGATGTAAAAAGGTGTATCATAAAAATCAAACAAACAAATAAGCTTAGGTAGCAATACTTATATGAGACAAAAAAGACTTTAAAACAAAGGCTATAACAAGAAACAAAGAAAGACTCAGCAATCCACTTCTGGTTATTTTTCTGAGGAAACCCAAAACACTAAATAAAAAGACATATACACCTACATGTTCATTGCAGCATTATGTACAATATTTAAGATGTGAAAGCAACCTAAGAGTCCATGAAAAGGTGAATGGATAAAGAAGTGGTACATATATACAATGGAATATAACTCAGACATCTAAAAAATTCTATTTGCAACAATATGGATAGACCTATAAGGTATTGTGTTGTGAAATCAGCCAGAAAGAGAAAAAATAAATGGCCAAATGTCGTAATTTGACTTATTTGTATGACCAAAAAAAAAAAAAATAAACAAACAAGCAGAACAGAAACAGACTTATAGATACAGAGAAAGAATTTCGGTGGTTTCTATATGGGATAGGCTTTGGGGAAATGAGTGAGAAAATGAAGAAATTAAGAAGTACAAATTAGTAGTGACATAACATTCATGTAATGTACAGCATAGGGAATGCAGTCAATAACATTGTAATAACTGGATATGGTGGTGTCAGATGGGTACTAGATTTTTTGGAGTGATCAATGTCTAATCATACCTGAAACTTTGTATATGTTATACATCAAATATAACTGAAAAATAAAAAAATATTAAATAAGAGGTTCTTTCTTTAATTTTTGACATTTTAGTTACAGTGTGTGATGATTTGGGCTTCTTTAGGTTAATTTTCTTTGGAATTCTCTGTACTGCCAGAACTTGTATGCCTATTTTTTTCACAAGGTTAATAAAGCTTTCACTTATTATTTCTTCAAATAGGTTTTCAGTCCTGAGCTCTTTCTGTCCTCCTTTGATTACCCCTGCAATGAAAATGTTGTTACACTTGATGTCCCAGAGGTCCCTTAAACTGTCTTTATTTTAAAAATTGTTTTTCTTTTTGTTGTCCTGACTGGACATTTTGCACTATCCTTTCTTCCAAATCACTGTTTATATGCTGTATTTATTTAATCTGCTATAGATACTCTGTAATGTATTCTTCATTTCAATTACAGTAGTTTTCATTTTTGACTGGCTCTCTTTTGTGTGTTTCCAATCTCCACTGTTACATTTTCTATCAATTTTTTTGAAGTTCATTCACTCTTCCCCTATGTTCATAGACCTTCCTTATAATCAATATTTAGAACTTTGGATTTGGCAGATAGCTTGTCTCTATTTTGTTTGGTCCTTTGTCTGAGGTTTTGTCCTGTTTCATTAGAGACATCTTTCTTTGTCTCAAAATTTTGGCTGCTTTCCCTGTGTTTGTTTCTATGTATTAGATAGATGTCCCATGTGTCCTTGTCTTGGCATAGTAGCCTTGTGCAGTTGGTGTTTTCTGGAGCCTGAAAAAAAATCTCCCTGTTCCCCTGAGCTGAATGTTCTAAGGGTGTCCCTTGTGAACATTGAGTGTGATCTCCTGTTGTAGTGAGTCTTAATTCTAGTTGACACATCAGTGGGTGTGTTTGACCTTTAGGCTGATGGGCTGTAAAAATGGTTCATGACTATTTTGACAAGCACTTGTGTGGGGGCTGACCCCATGGAGCGGGATTATCTTTAGCAGAACCCTAGTGCCTACCATGTCTATTCTTTGGGTATAACATTTGTGGCAGTAATTGTATAGTTCTCTGAATGTGATATGAAGTAGGTTCCCAGTGCATTTGTTCTGGGCATTTTGGGAGGTGTTATGGTTCAGGTCAAGTTCAGCCACTGCCTATGTGTGGCCAGGGACCACCTGGTAGGAGCTACAAAGTGATATGCAATTGATAGCTGCCTACTGGATTTGTTGGAGCCTGAGAGTGGTTATTCTGTGAGCTGAGTCCATCTTCCACTACTTTCTGGCTTTGGGTTGCTAAGTAAGAGGTACAAGACATGTGAAGACCAATCACTGATTGTTTGGGATTTGTAGACCTTTGAAAGATTTTAGGGAAGTTTGCAGCATAGTCCCAGGCCCACAACTTGTGTGGATTATCTCCTGAAAGAGGTTTGGGCCAGACAGAGCCTCAGAGAATCACCACAGTGGCATAAGAACAGTTCTAGTATGATTAGGAGACTCAGACTTGTAACCCACCTTCACCTACTGGCTGTGTGTAGGGAGGGATCAACAAAGGAACAATGGTGTCTTTAGGCACTTTATTCCCAGAAACAGCTGCCCTCTAACCCTTCCCCTGAAGCCAGACAATCCAATTCCTACCTGTATGTCCCTGGTCCTTTCTGAGGTACTGTCCTTTCTCTGGAGCTTAGGGCAAGTATTTGTAGGTGAGTGATTCTGTGCTCTGGCCCTAGAAGAAGACACCAGAGTCTACAGCTGCATTCCATCACACCATGACTGAGTCCCTGCTGATTTTCAGTCAGTTCTTATGGGTACTCCTTGTCCCAGAACTGATGCTCTGGGCTAAGAAGCCTGGCATAGGGCTGGGACATTTAGTGCCTCAGAAGGTCCTTCAGAGATGAGATATCCCTCCCAATTCTTAATACTACACATGGCTGTGGGACCCACTCATTTTGGATCTTTGCCTATCCTACCAGTCTCAATGGGGCTTCTTCTTTATATATTTTTTTGAATTTTTAAAAATCTTGTATGCTATGTACAAGAAAACTGTTTTTTATTTTTAAGTGTATTTTATTGATTATGATATTTCAGTTGTCCCATTTTTTCCCTTTATTCCCCTCCAACCTGCACCCCCTTCATACCAGCATCCCTCTCACCCTTAGTTCATGTCCATGTGTCACATATATAAATTCTTTGGATTATCCATTTCCTATTCTAGTCTTAACCTTCCTCTGTCTATTTTGCACCTACCATTTATGATTCTTATTCCCTGTACCTTTTCCCCAATTATCTTCCCTCCCTCTCCCTGCTGATAATGCTCCATGTGATCTCCATTTCTGTGAACTGTTCCTTTTGTAGTGGTTTGCTTAGTTTGTTTTTGTTTTTTGTTTTAAGTTCAGGTGTGGACAGTTGTGAGTTTCTTGTCACTTTACTATTCATATTTTTTATCATATTTTTCTTAGCTAAATTCTTTTAACATTTCATAAAATAAGGGCTTGGTGATAATGAACTCCTTTAACTTGACCTTATCTGGGAAGCACTTTATCTGCCCTTCCATTCTAAATGATAGCTTTGCTGGATAGAGTAATCTTGGGTGTAGGTCCTTGCCTTTCATACTTTGAATACTTCTTGCTGGCCCCTTCTCAGCTGCAAGATGTCTTTTGAGAAATCAGCTGATAGTCTTATAGGAACTCCTTTGTAGGTAACTATCTCCTTTTGACTTGCTGCTTTTAAGATTCTCTCCCTATCTTTAATCTTGGGTAATGTAATTATGATGTGCCTTGGTGTGTGCTTCCTTGAGTCCAAATTCTTTGGGACTCTCCAAGCTTCCTGAACCTCTTGCATGTCTATTTCCTTTGCCAGATAGGGGAAATTCTCCATCATTTTTTCAAATAACTTGTCAATTTCTTGCTCTTCCTCTTTTCCTTCTGGCACCCCTATGGTTTGGATGTTGGAATATTTAAAGTTGTCCCAGAGGTTCCTAAGCCTCTCCTCATTTTTTTGAACTCTTGTTTCTTCACTCCGTTCTGGTTGAATGTTTGTTTATTTCTTCCTTCTGCTCCAAATCATTGATTCAAGTCTGGTTTCCTTCCCATCACTGTTGGTTCCATGCATATTTTCTTTATTTCACTTTGCATAGCCTTCAATTTTTCCTCTATTTTGTGACCATACTTAGCCATTTCTGTGAGCATCCTTATTACCAATGTTTTGAACTCTGCATCTGCTAGATTGACTATCTCTTCACCATTTAGTTCTATTTTTGGAACTTTGATCTGTTCTTTCATTTGGGCCATTTTTTTTTGTCTCGACATTCCTGTTACATGATAAGGAGTCTTAGGTATTCACTAGGGTGGGGCAACCCATGGAACTGCATTGTGGTGCTGTATGTGGGAAAGGGGTCAGAGAGTGAACAGTGCAACTTTCTCAGTTCTTGGCTGGCTTTTGGTCACTTTTCCCACTACCTACAAGCAAATTTGGCACTTTTGATGCTGGTTTCCAGGTGGGTAAATTTCTGTGTGTTCCAATTCCCTGTGAGTCTCTCCAGTGAACTCTTTTGTGAGGTTGGGATTTTCTCTTGCTGCTGCAACCCTCAGGTTTTTACAGCCAGAGATTTTGAGGCTTTCTTTTTCCACACTGAAACCCTGGGTTGTAAGGTCTGTCTGGCTCCCCAGTTGTTCCTCCTGGCTTATCCACATGCAAATGTGATACTGCCCAGTCCACCAGCCACCACCTTGCCTGCTAGGTCCTCCAGTTGCCTCTTTGCCATGAGTCCTCTCCACCCCAGCTGCCTGTCTCCATCCCTCCTACCAGTCTGAATGAATGTTTCTTCTTTAACTCCTTGGTTGTTGGACTCCCATACAGTTCAGTTTTCTGGCAGTTCTGGTTATTTTTTGTTTATAAATTTGTTTTGTCCTTCTTTTGGTTGTGTGAGGAGGCACAGTGTATCTTCCTTCGCCTCCATCTTGGCTGGAAGTCAAGCTATATCTTTAGTTATGGTTCTGTTCATCTGGTCTTAAAGTGGTTCTCAAATGTGCTTGTTCTATAGTTCAGGATAAATTTTGATGTGGTCATGGGAAGAGGTGAACATAGCATTCACCTACTCTGCCAGCTTGACTATAAACTGTGTGCAGATTTTTGTGTGGATAAAAGTTTTCAACCCTTTGGAGTAAACACCATGACACATGATTTCTGGATTGTATCGTAAGAGTATGTTTGCTTTTGTAAGGAACTGCCAAACTGTCTTCCAAAGTAGCTGACCATGAGAGTTCCATTTTCAAAAGTCATTGGCCAAAAAGTTTGTTTAGTTATTTCCATGAAATAAATAACACATTTTTCATTTTCACTAATAACTTTATTGATTTGGATATTCTGAGAATGTCAGCTGTCTCCCATGTAATATAAAGTTTACTATTCTCAATTACTGTCTCAATTTGATTGCTATCATCATCAACTGGTCTACCTGACCATGGAGCATCATCCAGCAAGAAATCTACAGCACGAAACTTCAAAAACCACTTTTGACACATTTGATTAGTCACAACACCTTCTCTATAAACTGTATAAAACTTTTTTGTATATTTCAATTGCATTTTTATCTTTCTTGAAGTAATAAGGCATAATGTGTCCAAATTGTTGCTCATTTTCTTCCATCTCCAGTATTAAAAGGCTACACAAAAATTCACCAATTTTAATATTTTTTAATGCACACTGACATGACAGTTGGTGTGATACAATCTAACAAAATTTTTTCAAATAAAGTTAAAGACAACTAAATGGTCTACTAAAGCCTTTCACAAAAAATATCTTTTTGGCCAACCCAGTACTTCCTTCCAGATTTCAGAGTTGTCCTTTGCTGAGTGGATATGCTTCAGTGAACAAACTTTCAAATATATTACATGAATTATTTTATTTTTACTGTCTCAAACTTAAAGGACACAACTAAGTCTCCCTGAAAGCAGTTCACTAATAATGACCAGTAAGGAGCCATTAAATTAAAAAGTGTCTACAAAAAATTTACAAAGGTACACTTCCTTTTATTGACAACAAAATATAAAATAAACAACCACATTAGATTATTTAAATTTTAAAATTATAGTATAAAAATTTAGATGCCTCTTTATAAGCTCTTTTATTTTCATCTCTTATGATATTGATTCTGTGGTTATGGACTGGTCACCTCTCTGCAACTCCAGTCAGACATCCACTGTCTAAAGATAGGATGTTGAGATGCAAAGGAACTTAGTTAGCCTCTAAAGGGTTAAAGAAGTCAATTCACTTGAAAATAGGGGAGAAAAAGAAACAAAGGAATCCTGTTAGGGTCTGCTGAAGATTAACAGACCACCACACAAAAGCCCCAAAGCATCCTTCAACCTTCTGAAAAAATGTACTAAAAATGTTACCATGGCAGCGACCAATTAAATAAACCAATAAAAGAGGACAACTATCTACACCTCAACCAAACTACACAAACAAACAATAAAAAAATGCACCATAAATCAATTAAGTCTTAAATGTGGTTTGAAAGGTTGAGAGTGGGGGAAGGTATAGGAGAAAAAAGAAAATAAAATCCTTAGCCCATGATAATTAAAACAATGGTAAAATAACACAAGTAAAATCAACAATAAGGCCCAAGACTGAAAATAAGGTCCATATTGTTCATACAAATGCACTTTTTATTTGGTGATGTTAAAAGTCTATTTATGATTTTATTCTAATATTGTGGGTTTGCATTAGCAAAATTTGGAGGAATCAAGAAACTGTTTACAGGCCTTGATGACTGACTCTTCTTGTGAGAAATAAATCAAATGGGCTCATGGACATACCACAGAGCTCTCTTTATGCCTTAAGATACTCTCTAATAGACTGAGAGATTTTTTTTGGTTATCTGGGACAATTTCAGCTCCCCTTACTTCAGGAATCAGAACCTGACTTTCACTTAACTGGAAATCAGCTATCCATATACAAGAAAGTAAATCCACTTGACCCAAGTCTATTGGGTGTTAAAAGCATCTTAAGCATGGAATCATAGGGCAGGAGAAAAATCATTTTGAGAGGACTAGGAGGGGAAATTTGTGGGATAATTTATTGCTTGTATGATTAACTGATTTAAGGAAAATTCTTATAGAAAGATTCACCTTGCCTTTTCTGTGTTTTTTTCAATTTCTATTTCTGTCTTTAAAGTTATTCATATAATTAATTAAATTCATGCATGCATACTACTTTCAAATTAAATTTGAGAACATAGATGCTAACAGAAAACAATAAACCTAAGCATCTTTGGAGAGCCACATCTCTTGTTGAGAATTTGCAAAATGTTTCTTTACTAACAGCCACCTCTTACATTTAAAGATAAAATGGAGCTCTGAACCATCAAAGACACTTGAGAACAGCTGGATATGGCAAAAGAGAGCTTAATCACCCTTTGTTTTAGGGGACTTGCTATAATTGGCCTACATGAGAGGAAGCCCATCTATGTTTGTTTTAATTTGTATGAGCACACAGTGTTGGATTCCAAGAATCAAAAGTGAAGATTCTCAGTGACACTGGTTTCTGAATATAACACATAATTTCATTGTACTATTGTAACATCTGAATTCTTGATAAGGATGTGATTTAGTCATTCCATACTTTTTCTTCCTTAATCCCTCCCTCCCTCTCTCCTCCATCTCTCCCTTCTTCCTTTCCTTCCTGCCTTCCTGCCTTTCTGCCTGCCATTCTGCCTTCCTGCCTCCTTTTTCTTCCTCCTTCTCTCTGCTCTCTCATTCCCCTCTTGTTCCCTTCCACACCTTCATCCTCTCTCTCTCTTTTTGTTCTCCTTTCTACCCACCCCACTCTCTCTCTCCAGAGTCTCCACTTTCACTTAGAGATAATGCAAAATCATGGTGCTTAAAAAGTGAAAATGCCTTTTGTGGTTTTGGTCCATTAGAAGATTTTAGAATACAAAAATATTCCTGTTGCCTATTGTGCTTGGAATGGAATGTTATAAATTTAGTGACATTTGTTATTTTCTCTTTCTGTATTTCCTTAATTTCTAGAGCAATAGAGATTTTCTCAGCAATCTAGACTGAGTCACAGTTGAAAAGAAGAGACCTGATACACGTATTACTGTTTCTGTGGAGATAACAAAGTAATAGAGTTTTAATGATTTATTTGTTAGCAACCTGTGGTTCGTTCCTACACAGATGTTGTTCTAAGATCTTTAAACTTACAGTGTTTGTGGTAAGAGGCAAAACCATTCTCTTAGAGGGTGGAGTCTGCCTTGTTCTCTTTGTTTACCCACTGTGGGATTGGAAAGATTACTGGGGCATTGTTCAGTTAAAAATAATGGAAAATCTCACTTAGTTAGAAGAGCAGTATGCATACTTTAAGAAATGATGGAAGGATTTGTTGGACCAATTTTAGTTACAGTTCAAATTTCAGAATCAAATCTCAACTCTTTGGTATTTTAACTTCCTTGCAGCTAAAAAAAAAATGTTACTTATTGCTTATAAAAGAATAGAATTTAGCTTTAAAATGTGTCCTGAGATCAAATGGTTATTTACCAATTATATTTTGATGTTGCAAGTAAAAATGATCCAGAAACATATAAACTGTATATTTTTAAATTAAGGTACAGATCGTTAAGGAAATATACATTTTATTTAACTGGGCAGTATGCAAAATAATAACTTATGATGTTCAAAAATTCTGAACTTGGTGTAAGGCAACCTATGTAACATTAAATAATTTATAAAATGTTGCAGAAGGTAAACTCTTTTCCAAAATGGTGGTCATTAATGTCAGTTTATACTAACAGGAATCCCCAATTTGAAGTGAAGGAGAAGACTATTTAGTGAAAACACTTCAGCTGTGATACAGCATGGCTATGGAACAGATCAACAGTGTTTAAATAACTCAATTTTGAAACAGCAATGGTGGGCCAAGTCATCTAAGGAGAGGTAGCTCTGGGCTTGAGGCAGCCCTGCCTTGGGTTGTAGCTTTGCCTCTTCTCAGTTAGTTCCACTCCACTCTGCACTACAGTGCTTGGATCTACTCTGCTCTGGTCTAGTACACTTGGGTCTACTCCACTCCACTCTACTCCATTCAGTGGAGACAGCTCCACTCAGCTTCTATGTTTCAACTCCAGTCATAAAAACACAATCTTCGATAGAAAGAGAAAGAGTGCTCCCCAGCACGAGGGGAGCTGCTGATTTTATATGTATATATCTTTGTCCCTCACCCCTGATCAGTCCATTATCATGTAAATGAAAAATCCAAATACTCACAGCTTGATTGGTCCAAAAAGGTACTCCTCTGGTTGGTGGGAATGGAGCCACCCTGATTGGTCCGTGATAGTGCTACAGTTGATATAACTTCAAAGCTCTAATTGGATGGCAACAGACTCAGCCCTTGTTTGAAATATAATTTCAAGAATTCCTCTTTTTTCTTTAAAATTTGAGCCCAATTGGCCACCAAAAACCCTTCTTACTAGGTATTTTCTTTCTTGAGGCCAACAAAAATATAAAGCACAGTGATTTCAGATGCATCATTGTAATAGTGTAGAGTAAATGTATTACTTTGACTGGCAAGAAGGTGAGACACAGTGACCATTATCATCATATTTGATCTGATTACATATCATCAAGGACCTAGATAGTGGTTGGGTGAATTGCTTCCACTTCTAGCTTCATTAGCACATTTGAAAAGATCTACTCTGCTGCAATATCCCAAAAATATGGGATCCAACTCTACACAAGCGCACTAATATCAAAATAAAAAGTTCACATTAATCTTCCAGTAAGTCAATGAATAATGTTAAATGACAAAGATATCAACTTTGTTTTAAGTAAAACATTATTTTTCAAACACCAGAGTCAAACAACAGGAAAAAAAAATGTCTCCACAGGTCCCTTACTCTTAATACTATGAATGGCATCTCACATACTATCACACTATCCATCCCTTCTTTTCTTTTTATTTTAGTATAAAATTTTAATATTAACAACTGAACCTAAAACAAAAACAAAAACAAACTAAGCAAACAACTAGAACAGGAACAGAATCACAGAAATGGAGCTCACACGGAGGGTTATCATTAGGGGAGTAAGTGGGGAGAGAGAGGTAAAAGGTACAGGGATAAGA
>VMDR010038133.1:0-10074 GCA_007922815.1 Macrotus californicus | reverse complement strand
TGTGATAGCATTGGCATAAAAACAGACACATAACTGAATGGAACAGAATAGAGAACCAAGAAAAAACCCACACCATATGGTCAATTAATTTATGACAAAGAAGCCAAGAATAGACTTTGGAGGAAGGATAGTCTCTTCAATAAATGTTGTTGGAAAAACTGGATAGGCACAGACAAAATCAAAAGAAACTGGACCCTAGGTTATACAACAATCAAGTCCAAATGGCTGAAAGACTCGAACACAAGACCTGAAACCTTAAAACTCCTAGAAGAAAACGTAGGTGGTAAGCATGTTGACATTGGTCTTAGTGAATGGTCTCATTTTTTAGGGGTGTGGGGAGGATTTGACATTAAAAACAAAGGCAACAAATGTAAACATAAAAAAAGTTAGAGTATATCCAACTAAAAAGCCTCCGTAGTAAAGGAAACCATCATCAGAATGAAAAGGCAACCTACCAAATGGCATGATACATTTGCAAATCACACACTTGATAAAGGACTAATACCCAAAACATGTAAAGTATTTGTACAACCCAATAACAGAAAACACAATTTAATTTAAAAAATGGACAGAGGATCTGCGTAGATACTCAGGATATACATAATGCTAACAGGTACATGAAAATGTGCTCAGCATCACTAATCATGAGGGCAACAGAAGTCAAAATGACAGTAAGCTATTACCTCACACCTGTCAGAATGACCATTGCCAAAAAGACAAGGAATAACAAGTGTTGGCAAGAATGTAGACAAAAGGGAACCCTTATGTGCCATCAGTAGGAATGTCAATTGGTGCAACCACTATGGAAAACAATATGGAAGTTTTCCACAAAAATAAAGAATAGAACTTACCTATGACTCAGCAATTCCACTTCTGGAAAAATATCCAGAGGAAACAAAATAACTGTTTCAGAGATATACCTTCACCCCCACGTTCACTGCAGCATTATTTACAATACCTGAGACACAGAAACAACCTACCTGTCTATCAATGGATGAATGGATTAATTATATATATGGCTATTATTCAGCCATAAAAGGGAAAGAAATTCTGCCGTTTGTGACCACATGTATGAGCCTGAGGGCACTATGCTTAGTCAAGTAAGTCAGACAAAGAAAAACAAATACCATATGATCTCACTTATATGTGCAATCTTAAAAAAAAATAAACTAATAAATACAGAAAACAGATTGTTGGTTGAAGTGGAGCGGGAGTGGCAATGGTGGTGAAATTGATGAAGGGGATCGAATGTACAAACTCCCAGTTATAAAATAAATAATTTGGGAGGGTATAATGTGCAACATGGTAACTATAGTTAATAACACTGTATTAATTATTTAAATGTTGCTAAAAAAGTATATCTTAAAAGTTGTCATTGCAAGAAAAAAAAATTTTTGTAACTGTGCTGATCAATGTTAACTAGATTTATTTGGTTATCATTTATCAATATATATATATAGGAAATTATTATGTTGTATAGTTAAAATTGATCTGTCAATTGTATTTCAGTAAAAAAATAAAATAAAATACAAAAATAAAAGAAAATGCAGGTTCCAAAGGATTTAATTCACTTTCCAGCCTGGGCAGTTTGCATAATCCCTCCTTGGTTTCATCATCTATAAAATGGGTATAAAACTCCAACATCGTAGGGATGTTGCATTAAGTTGTTAAATACATGCATGCGAGAGACAGAAAACGGTGATGAGGTAGGTGGACCGGAGCCCAGTTCTCCCTGCGCCCAGCTGAAACGGCTAGCCGATCCTCTGAGGAACCCAGTGAACAGCCAGCGGAATCCCAGCTTATATGAAGTATGGAGGCCAAACATTGCAGAGGACATTGAAAAACAGGTGTTGAAGAGATTGTGCTGGGACAGTTAGGTCCCTGGGATCTGCACAGGGACTTAGGATGCTGTGGTCCCTGGCCTGGCACCTGATGCAGGATATAGGGAGGAGAGATAGAGCGCCAGCTCCCTCCCCTACCAGAGCAGGGAGGGCAGCCTGGTACCAGGAGGGACCTGGATGCTGGAAGTCACTGGGGGTAATAGAGACAAAGTGGGAGACACACAGAGGCAGTACATATCTGCTGGGACTGTGGATGCTGGCTAGGTCATTACCAGAGAAATTGGGGAGCTGGCGACACCTGGAGAAAGGAGAAGAGTTGGCCTGTGTCAGACTCTGACCCAGATAGTCTTGTGTGGCTAGAAAACTGGGCTGTGTGAAAAGCCGGGCGCTTGTTAAGAACAGTGGTCTTAAACAAGAGGCTTTTACTCAAAAAAGAAAGAAAAAAGGCTCGCAGCTGCTTTGTAAAGAATTCTCACCCAGCGACTGACTCACCCCAAGGGTGATTTGAGCTGAGTGCCATTTGTCCCTTCGCCCTGAGGCTGATTCTAGCCCCTTGCCTTAGCCTGACTCCAGCCACTAGCCTGGAGGCTAACTGGCGTGTTAGCCCTGCAGCTGATTCTGGCTGCTCGGAGGCCATTGGCCTCGAGGCTGCTTTGAGCCCTACACCCAGCTCGACTGGGGCTGCTTGCCCAGCGGTGGGCTCCAGCAACGCGCGGTGGGCTCCAGCCACACACAGTGGACTCACAAAGAGCAAGGAGGAGGCGCACGGCACAGACCTCGGCACAGCTGGTGGATTAAAGGCACAAGGCTGGTGCAGATGGACAGTGGGGGCCCAGCAGCTCACGGAGGACCTGGGCTGGAGGTGGGGCACTGTGAATACTGCTGCCCAGACCTGGTCCCCATCCTCACAAAACCAGTGGAAGGGAGAAGAGCAAAGCCCAGCCCCCTCTTCCTGTGACATCCAGGAAGACCAGCGAACTAGCTCAACGGGTTTAAAGTCAGCAGGAGGCTTATTTTTTCTTTCCTCTCATTTTTTTTTCTTCCCCTTAAGTGAGACAATAAGACCTTGAGTTGTGAAAGGTCCAGAGACAGATCCAAAGGGAGAGCACAGGCTAACCACAAAAACTGAGATGAGACAAATTTCACTTAGCTATCCCATAGAACTGTCATTTTATTGTTTATTTGTATTATTATTTTTTCATTATTTTTACTTCTTTTATTTTATTAGTATTTTTTTTATTTCTCTTCTTTCTGTTTAGTTTTCTTTATTATCTTTCTCTGTTTAATTGCATTGTTTGACTGGTTTTCCTTACTCTGTCTTTATTGTATTTTAATTTTCCTTCTTTAACTTCACTTGTGTTCCAGTAACACACTACCCTTGATTGTGTACTTTCTATTTTTATTATACAAATCATATATTTCTTGCCATATTATTGTTGTTCCAATATTTATTACTGTAAATATTGTTGTTCCATACAATTGTAAATACTACACAGCAACCCTCCCTGATCTTAGCCCACTCCACTTTCCTCCTGAGCTTTATTATTGCTGTGGTTAACTCTATTCTCTCGCACACTACTCCTAATTTCTACCCTGTACTCTCACCATATCTCATCATCTGACCTCGCACAAAAGCTGTTTTCTGGATGCAGCTCACAGTCCTCCCCCGCTCTAACATGATTCTTACTTCTCTTTCACCTTTTATAAAAAGGGGCCAGTTGGGTGAAATATCACAGTTAACACTATACTTACGCAAAGGATCTCCTATCTCTTCTTTTACTGTTGGTACTTTAAATCCCATAGAATACTCTCCCACTGTCCTAATCCATTTTGCCTACCCCTGCCACTGATCATACAAGAATAGGTGAGAGCTGTGAACACCAGTATGCCTGCTGGAGGAGAAAAACCACCAACAAAGGAACCACCAAAAGGTAAAAACCCAAGTACAACAAGAGAGCCAACACAAACAGAAGAAAGGGCAAACCTAGAGCATCCAGACAAGGAAATCAAAGAGACCACACCACTGAATCCCACAGAATTCCTACCATAAAAGTTCACCCTACAAAGACAGCTAGCAAAGTGAAATATCAGTCTGCACAGAAACAAATAAAAAGAGTCACCTAAAATGGGGAGACAAAAAAAGAACCTGCAATCAAAAGGAATGGGAGATTCCCCACTAAAAAAGCTAAATGAAATGGAGATAAAGAAACTATCAGATATAGAATTCAAAATAATGATTATAAAGATGCTCAAGGAACTTACAGACAACTACAAGGAACTGAGTGACAACTACAACAGTATGAAAAAGGAAATAGACACTATAAACAAAAACCAGGAAGAAATGAACAATAAAATCTCAGAACCTACGCACTGCAATGTTCACAGCAGCACAATTTACAATAGCCAAATGTTGGAAGCAACCTAAGTGCCCATCAGTCAATGAGTGGATCAAAAAACTGTGGTACATTTACACAATGGAATACTATGCAGCAGAGAGAAAGAAGGAGATCCTACCCTTCTCGACAGCATGGATGGAACTAGAGAGCATTATGCTAAGTGAAATAAGGCAGGCAGTGAAAGACAATACATATTATCTCACCTATAAGTGGAACCTAATCAACAACACAAACAAGCAAGAAAAATATAACCAGAGACATTGAAATAAAGAACAAACTGACGGTAACCAGAGGGGTATGGGGAGAGAGATAATGGGGTAAAATAGAGGAAGGGTCATCAAGGAATATGTATAAAGGACACATGGACAAAGCCAAAGGGGGCAGGATTGAAGGTGGGAGGCAGGGATGGGTGGGGCGGGTGGAATAGTGGGAGGAAAATGGAGACAACTGTACTTGAAAAACAATAAAAAAATGAGTGCAAATAGAAGTCACTGAAGGATTTAAACTGAGACCATGCTTTCTATGCTTTTTACACTTTCCCTTCAGTCTTTTTCAAACTAGTGCACTTACATGATGGATTGTGAATAAAGATCAGAATTAGGTTTGCTGTCTTTAAAACAGGGAATAAAAATATATATAAATAAATAAAATATAGGGAAAGAGCATTAGAGCAGGTATGCTGTATTCTCTAGTAACAGGTAGAAATAATTTTAGCTGAAACGTATTCTCATAATCATCTTATAAATCATTTTTGACCTGCATACATGTAAATTTCAGCCATGAAACCATGTATTTGAATTCTCTAAGTTACTGTGGAGATAAGATTAAATCTGTCCTAACCAAGCAAACCACTGTGTATTTAGCAGTTACCTGATCCCACTAACCCAGCAAGGTCTCTCTTTTCTTTCTGAGAGCAGAAATTGGTAGACACTTTTTTTTGTTTCCTGTGAAATGCTCTTTTTCTCATAAAACATCATAGGAACAGTTGCATAAACTTAGGAAAATTAGCCCAAGATACATATTTTAAATGTCTTTTGTTCAGCCACATGATTACTTGCTACAATCAGTGAGTTTACAGCAAGTCACATGTGTAATTATATTATTTGATATTTCTAATGACTAAGACCTCAGGTTATCCATTTACAGATGATATCTGAATAAGAGCATGAGAATTGAATTAGGGACAAAAAGTCTAACTGCTGTGCCTCTGTCCACATTCTGAAAGGGAGGGGACGTATCCAATATGGGAATAATGCTGTATATTTATAAAATGCTTGCACGTACACCAAGTTATATGATGTGACATTTTATAAACATAGAAAGTAGTGCCCAGAATGGTTAACTGACTTTTTCAACATCACCCTGCTAACTCATTAAGAATCAGAACTCAGGCCGAGGGATTCTTTCCACAATCCTAAGTGTGAGTCCCCAACTACATGCATAAAATACATGAGAATGAGCCGTGTGCTGTGAGGGGAGCCTGAGTGCAGCGTGCCAATATTTTAACTAGTGCAGTCCCCTGACATTATTTTCTGAAAGCAATGTTAATACCTATTATCAAATAAATATTTAATATCATACTGTATGGACTGCACTCACATGATCTATCTATCCATCAATGCCTGTAAAATATATCATCATTTCTTTCCAAACTAACAAGCCGAGGAAGAAGTTTTATCATATTATTTCTCAGGCTGACACCAGTTGATTTATGTATTGTATTATTTGTTAACATTAGCAAATACCATAGCATAGTCATGTTCCAGCTCAGCATCATTCTCAGTGAAAACTTAGGGAAAATAGTAGTTTGTCACTTCCCCTAAATATTTATTTGTGGATATGGATTACCCTTATACCATCAGTGAGTACGAGGGGTGTCCAATCTTTTGGCATATCTGGGCCACACTGAAAGAAGAGTTGCCCTAGGCCACACATTAAATACACAAACATTAATGAAAACTGATGAGCAAAAAAGATTTTAAGTAAATTTACAATTTTGTATTGGGCCACATTCATAGCCATCCTGGGCCACACATAGCCCGCGGGCCATGTGTTGGACACCCCTGGACTAAAGAGAACATGAATTTAAATGTTTTCTACTATAAAATGAAATAACATGAAATAGCATAGTTGCCATAAGATGCATTTTTGAGTGCATAAATTTAAAAAGTTTAAGTTGGCAAGGTCATGCATTACTTGTTCTGACCTTATCTTTCTGAAATAACCCTAGCCTACTGTCCCAGATGAGCAAACAGTAGGTCTAATATCCTCGCCACTGCTCCCTACATTTTTCAGCCAACTCACCAGCACTTCTACCCTGAGTATTTCTGCTACAGCTAATCATGCAAATATAGAGACTCTACTAAGAGATTTGCCTCCAAAAGATGAGATGCACCAATTAGATTGTCCTTCCACAATTTGAAACACTCGATAACAAGGGAATATCTAATCAGTGATAAACATTTGCTTTGAAAAGTTTACAGAACGGAGTCTATGGAAGCAATTAGAAGCATCCAAGCCTTTGAAAGTCATACAAGAAGATAATTTCAGAGAGTATTGGTTGGAAGACAGATAAGAAAGGATCTGAAATCCAGGTATGGGATGCTGGAGACCTCTGGCGTCAAGAGACAAGCAGCCTCTGTCCCTCACTTCTTAGGAATCCCTGCCTGCATTTAACTCTAAACCTTGGATAGGTGTGGAACTCTTTAGATGCCTTACAATAAATTTCCTTTAGCATGAGCGAATTTAAATATTTTTGTTACAATTGATAAAAACATACTAACTAGAACATGAATAATTCCTTCAGCTTTGAGAATCTGGGTGTGTGGGGGTACCCTCAAGTTATCTTTTACATCCATGAACAAAAACATGAAACACGTAAAGCGTTTTAATTTTTTAAAGTAAAAGTACTTCCCAGTTTTAACAGAGAAAGGGGAGATATTAGGAAGGAAATAAGTGGGAGAAGCTCTTTACCATCTATTAAGGTATTATGATTAGCAATTTATTTGCTACTAAAAAGTCATGACTATGCCATCTACATGGTTAATTGTATAGAAACATGATGTCCTAAAATGTTTGCAGAAATGACGTAAGTTGATCCAGTCACACATTCAATTTATAGCTGAAATGAAAGATCAGCACTTTGCATACTATTTCCTGTGGTAGGTGTTGTCCACTGCTAATATTCATGCTGAGCTTAAGAATAAGTAAAAAGAAGCACCTAATCTGAAAGAGTATATTATTGGTGACAAAAGAATAATAACAACATGAACAAGGAAACTGGGACGGCAAGTTTTGCATTTCAAGAAAACCTCATTTTTTTTTTATAAAGCTATTTGTGGAAGAATGGTTGCCTGGGCGTTGCTCCAAGGCAGGCATTTACATTTATGCAATTATTGCATAAATTGTGTGCCTTTCCTTAAATTAGGTACTTTTAGTGTTATCAGTTCACTCTTCTACTTGTGAATGAATCACTTTGCCCAACACTGGCCATATGAAGTTTTCTTATTTATATTTGTGCAGAATGTGATAAGAATATTTCTGAAAACACATTTCCTTGTTAAGAAACTGATTCTGTTAAGAAATGTGCTGACCATCAGCCAATAGTTGAAATTTCTGTTTACTGGGATCTTAATGTTAAGATTATTTTATACACTTCCCTGGGAATCCAAGGTGCTTTTATGGGACATTTTTTTATACTTCAACCCAGGATATATTTCTCTCAATTTCTCCATGATTTTAAAGGAATTTAAACAATAGAATAAAATCACAGAAAAGTGGCACTGTTGGGTGGGAGTCCAGATTGGTGCAGCCACTGTGGAAAGCAATATGGAAATACCTAAAAAAATTAAAAATGGATCTGCTTTTTGACCAATGATCCCACTTCTGGGAATATATCCAAAGTAACCCAATATACTAATTCAAAAGAACATAAGCACCCCTATGTTCATTGCAGCGTTATGTAAAATCTCCAAGATATGGAAGCAGCCCAAGTGTCAATCAGTGGATGAGTGGATAAAACAACTATGAGACATTTACACAATGGAATAGGACTCAGTCATAAAAAAAAAAAAGAAAATTTTATCCTTTGTGACAGTATGGATGGGCCTGGAGAACATTATGCTAAATGAAATACTCCAGTCAGAGAAAGACAAATACCATATGATTTCACTCATGTTGATTTTAATGAACAAACTGAATTAATACAGAAAATGAGGACAGACTCATAGACGGAGAGCAAGATGACAGCTGGGGCAGGGGGAGGGTATGGGGTGGAGCAATTGAGTAAAAAGGAAAAAGGACTCATGGACCTGGACAACAGAGTGGTGGTTGCTGTGGAGAGGGGGTATAAGGGGACTACATGGTAATGGAAAAAATACAATAAAGAGGAAAAATAAAGAAACCATCAGAAAAAGATATTTCCATAGTGTACTTTTTGATAATCAATATGGATATTTCATGGACTTCAACTATCAATAATATAATGGATTTCAAATTTATCAAAAGTATAATAATAATGTCATTGCCCCAAAAGAAGCATTTGTTTTTACAATTTGATACAGGAGAATAAACATCTATGAAATAAATAGCAGTTGCCAAGCCTCATGACCAGTAACTTAATAGTAAATTCTGGAAGGCCACAGAATTGCCTCAAGATAACGTATTTGTACTGTTTATCTAAAATGAAGACATGGACATCTGTTACAAAGCATTGTGAGGCACATAGCTTTGAAGCAGATACAGATTTTTTTCCCACTAAGAAACTAAAATTTTAAAGATAAAGCTTGTAGCTCAAAGAACCTAACCGAGTTAGGCATACATAATTTATATGCATCTGTGTTAAGTGCCTAACTCTCTGGCATGTGAAGTGATCCAATTATCTGGACCAGAAAAGTGCTTCATTTTCATTTTCTGGGGTGATACTTTTAATGGTTGAATATCTGTAGATATTTCTGCATGATTGCCTACAATGGAGTTGCTAATTCCCCATTTAAACTTGCTAAAAGAAGTTAGGTTAATGCTCTGCTATATTAAAATTTATATTAATCCTGAATAGTCATATTGCATTATGTTAGTGTCTTTTATGATTGTTATATTTTTGTAGACTGTGGGGAGCAGACTTTGAGTAATAAGAAAATTCTATTTTGCATAAATAAGTGTTTTTTATTCCCTTTGTCCCTCTCATATTCAACTGTAATTATATTTATCTGACCACCAGAACATTTCTTCTGCGAGAGAGAAATCTTAGCATAATGAAGTGCTTTGAAGAAAACAGCATGCACATAGATGTACAGAAAAAGGCAACAATTCTACTTTCCAAGATAAAGTTTTGTAGGACCTGAATGTTGCTTTCTATTATTCCTCATTTAGAGCTACTTTTCTCCTTTTGTCAAGTATGAAAAAGTAAGAAAATTTTGCAGATGGGAAAAATCATAAAGATGGACAGTTATTTTTTCCCTTAGTTTATTCTAATTATTTTTTCCTTCATTGGCATGTCATTATCAGAGAGGGGGTGGCAAAATTATTTTTTTTCCCTCTTGTTAGAACACCATAGATTTTTAGGTTTGGGACACTGTTAGTTAGACTATAAAGTGGAGGCATAATTGTGAAGACTTTGAGAGCAAATCAAGAACTACCTCATTTTCACCTTCTTTCTTTTTAACTTCAGTTAGGAGGGGTTGACAAACACACCACAGCTCATAGCACTGACATCTTTACCCTTGTATGCCCCTTATTTTATTGTGTTTTCAAATCCCTTCTATGCTCCATATTTACTCAACGATGTCCCCAGTTCCCCACAGGAAGTAACCTGAGAAGAAAAATAAAACCTTTGACAT
>VMDR010038132.1:0-10055 GCA_007922815.1 Macrotus californicus | reverse complement strand
TAGCTGTGGTGCCTCTTTCCCTTCCTTAAGGATCTGTTTCAGCTGAGCTTTGCATTTCTGTCATTCTAATAACTGTTGAGGTTAGGGTTTGTTCCTTTTAGTCTGACATTTTCTACTACAAACATTTTCCATTGGTTTCAGATTACCTTTATTTTTCATACACTCATTTACCTTAATTTTAACTTCTAGAGAGTCCTTTGTGGCTATTTTTCTTTGTTTCAGACTATTTTATAGATAGTTAAGGCAAATCTGTGCAAAGTAGGTTTTATGCCTTCCTTTTCATGGTACAACATCCCTAAGAATTTTCACTGTGTGTATTATACTCGCTCTGTGAGGAGAATGTATTCTTCTCTGCCCCATACCTAGACAGATACGTCTGTTCGATTTGAACACAAATGATATTGTATGTTATAGCCATACAGTGAAAGACTCCACGTCAGAACAATACCTCACTTTACCCACGTTAATCTATAACCTCAATTCTAGGAAAAACTTGGATAGGATGTCTTAAGAAACTCAAAAACTGACTTTAAAAATAAAATGAAGATTGAAGGTCTAAAAGTCACCAGGGCAACTACGAAAGAGCAAAGCTGGAAGGCTTGCCCTAGCAGACACGCTGACCCATATGCATGATATAACAGCAGAACCAATGGGGTGAAATAGAGAACCTAGACCTCAACCTATGTGAGGTATTGCTATATAATGAGGTGATTCAAATTGAGGAGGAAGAATAAATTGTTCAATAAATAATGCTGTGACAATGGATTTCTAACTGGAAAAAGCTAATTTGATCACACTCTCATACCAAATATGACCCTAGGTTATTAATGCCTAATGGGAATGACAAAACTTAAATCCACTGGATGAATTATAGAAGAGTTTTATGTCATCAAGTTAGTGAAGGGTTTCTTCAACCAGAAAGTAGGAATTGTTTTTTTAGAAAGGATAATTTTGACTTCTCGAAGTATCTAAAATTCTGAATTACAAAATTTACTATAAACAAGTTCAAAGACAAGAAAAAGAGTGAGAGATTTGCCTGCAACAGATATAAGAGGCAAAAGATTAGTGTCCAGGATATATAAATAATTGGTACAAATAAATATTAAAAAGGTAAACAACAGAAAAATAGACAAAAGTTCGGATCAGGCGATCCCCTGAAGGATGGTAAACAGTATATAAATATCATTCAACCATTCTAGCAAATGTAGAAATGCATATGGGATGGCAAAGGTAGGTTTACAGTTGTGAGGACACAAAACAGAGTTTATTCTTGCATTATTTATTACTATTATCTTATCGTTTGCATTACAACTGTAAACCTGCATTTGCCCACCCCTCTATTTAAACCCTTGTTTGAGGAAGAGTAAGCAGTTTCATGCTGCAGCAGCATAGAGCCCACAGAGTAGGGGGTGAGGAGTTGGGAGATGGGGAAAAGGTTTAGGGTGAGGATTGGGATGGGGCCTCCTCTTGTCAAAAATTAACCTGTCCAATAAACCTTTTCCATTCCAGACTCTCAGCTTTTATACCATTGCATCTGCTTGAGACACTCAACGTCCACCCTGGCAAACTCCTACTCATTCTTCATGACACAACTCAGTGTCTGCCTGTTGCTTTGACAACAAAGATGGGGCTCACTGTCCCTCATCCACACTCTTGGGGCACCATGTATGTCTCTCAGTCATCATCCTCTGATATCAGGTTGCAATCACTTTTTTGTCAAGCTCCCTTTGTGAGGGCCTTAAGGATATTTTCCTCTCCAGCATCTACCTGTTTGTTGAGTGGAAGAAGAGCATGGAGAGACACCCAGTCAAGATGGCAGCATAAGTAAACATGGCTCACCTCCTCGCACAACCACATCAAAATTACAACAAAACTATGGAACAACCTTCACTCAGAACTATCAGAAATCAAGTTGAATGGAAGTCCAACAACTACGGAATTAAAGAAACCACATCCATCCAGATTGGTAGGAGGGGTGAAGATGTGGATTGGGCTGGTCCCAAATCCACATGTGGTGGGTAAAAACTCAGGAGGGATATCTTAAGAGTAAAGAGTCACAGCTCAACCCAGGGTTCTAGTACCAGAAAGGTAAGTCCCCATAACTTCTGGCTGCAAAAAAAACAGTGGGGACTGAGGTAGAAGAAACTTCTGGAGTCCAAAGGAGTTCCTTGTAAAGAACTCACACATGGACTTATTCAGACTCAATCCTTCTAAGCTCCAACACTGGTGTAGCATACTGAAAGTCACCAGTGTCTTACCAGGAAGAAGTGAAGTGTCTGGCATCAAGGTGAAGGCTGGGGAATAGCTTTCTACCAGACAGAAAGGCAGACAGAGGCCATTGCCTCTCTTCTGCACCCTCCTCCTATAGAGCTAAAGAGCCAGCAGGAGGGTACCATATCTGAAACTCCATCAACCTGGCTAACAATGTTTGCCCTGCCCTGGAGATCCCCTGAGACTCTGCCCCACACAACTGAGGGATCCACCCAAGCTTTTAACAGTGACTTTTCCATATGAATGGCTGGTTTTGGCTCATGCTTCACAACTTCCCAAATCCTATCAAACAAACAATGGCTGGCCCCTATGAGCCCCTAGCCCCCATACCTCTTACTAAGTGGCCCCAGGCCCAGCACTAGCATCAGCCAGCCTACGTTCACAGCTTGGCTTTGCCTGGGAATCTCTAAGCTCAGTATAAGTAGCAGCCATCTGCAGATTGCTTTATAGCTCATGCAGGGTGGCCCCGGAGCAGAACATAGGTATGGGATGACCTTGGCCTGTACTACGGGAAACTCCAGAGTCGGTGCACCTAGTAGACAGCTACAGACCGGTTGGAGCACCACCACCCTACCCCAGCATAGCTGATTGTCCACAGAAGGGGGAGGTTGGTGGGTGGTGGTCACAGCGAGTCCTTGTAGCTGATTGGCCTGGGTAAATTCCTCCCATTGACCTGCCAACAGAAATCAAGGCTCAACTACAAGAGGAGGGTGTACTCAGCTCACACAAAGGGTACAACAGCTTGGGTGATTGGGGAGGCTGTGCCATTGGACCCTATAGGACACCTACTACATTTGGCCATGCTACCAAGACAGGGAGTCATAGCAGCTCTATTTAATGCATAGAAACAAATGCAGGAAGGCTGCCAAAATGAGGAGACAAAGAAACATGGCCCAAATGAAAGGACAGATCAAAACTGCAGAAAAAGAGCTAAACAAAATGGAGATAAGCACACTATCAAATGCAGAGTTCAAAACACTGGTTATAAGGATGCTCAAGGAACTTAGTGAGGACCTCAATAGCATAAAAAAGATACAGTCAGAAATGAAGGGTATGCTAATTGAAACAAAGAACAATTTACAGGGAAACAACAGTAAAGTGGATGAAGCTAGGAATCAAATCAATGATTTGGAACATAAAGAAGCAAAAACAACCAATCAGAACAACAAGAAAAAAGAATACAAAAAATTGAGGATAGTATAAGCAGCCTCTAGGACAACTTTAAGCATTCCAACATTCACATAATAGGGGTGCCAGAAGAAGAGAAAGAACAAGAAATTGGAAATCTATTTGAAAAAATAATGAAAGAAAACTTTCCTAATTTGGTGAAGGAAATAGACATGCAAATCCAGGAAGCACAGAGAGTCCCCAACAAGATGGACACAAAGAGGCCCACTCCAAGACACATCATAATTAAAGAGCCAAAGGTTAAAAATAAAGACAGAATCTTAAAAGCAAGAGAAAAGAAGTTAGTTACCTACAGGGGAGCTGCCATGAGACTGTCAGTTGATTTCTTAAAAGAAACTTTGCAGGCTAGAAGGGATTGGCAAGAAATATTTAAAGTCATGAAAAGCAGGCACCTACAGCAGAGATTGCTCTACCCAGCAAAGCTATCATTTAGAATCAAAGGGCAGGTAAAGAGCTTCCCAGACAAGAAAAAACTAAAGGAGTTCATCACCGTCAAACCATTATTATATGAAATGTTAAAGGGAGTTATTTAAGGAAAAGGTTGCCAGATGGGAAGGGTATGTTGGGGAATGTGTGAAGAGGTGAAGGGATTAAGAAGTACAAATTGGTAATTACAGAATAGCTATGGGGATGTAAAGTACAGTATAGGAAGTAGAGTAGCATAAGGACTTATACACATGTCCCATTTACAAGAACAATGGTGTGAGGATTGCCTGAGTGTATTGGGGTGCTGGGTGGAGGGGACACGGCGGTGGGGGGAGATGGAAAGTAGGACAACTGTAACAGTATAATCAATAAAATATAATTTTTTAAAAAAGAAGAGCACTGAGAGGAGAAGCCTCTATTACTCATGGAAGCTCCTGATATTTTGCCAGCTGGACATCACTTCTTCCTCCCTCGTTTGGTTAAATACTCTGGGTTTGGGCTCAGATGGCTCGAGCCAATTTCTGTGACCCTATATGAACTTGAAGAGCCTTCACAACTGGGTCAATGATTCTAGAGTATAGCTCCTTGGTGAATGGGCCTACACATCATCAATGATAGGTCTCTGAGCTTAATGGCAGCTGGAAGACTCCCAAGAGCTTACCAGAACTGCCTATCTTTCCCCTGGGCTTTTAATGCTTTGGAAATCCTCATTCATTAGAATCTCAGCCATCATCCTGGACAAGATTTAGTTGTATACTTTAAATCTCAAAGACTGGTCCTGGCTGCTCTCCTTCAGCAATGGTGTGGATACTCTGGTCCTGGGGGTCCTGGGATCTGGTGATGATGGCCCAATGCTGTGTAAGTGCCTCAGAGGAGGCACCACATGACTGACTATGGTCCAAGTCATGGTCCAATCCAGAATTCTGTAACTCCTTTCCACTGGAATCAAGAGAGTTCCTTGGACACTGGTCATCTGTGCCCACTTCTGAAATGCAACGCTGTGCTTTGGTCCACTCGACCAGGACAAGTATATCTGAAAGTTTGGTTACTGAGAGGTACTGTTAAGATGCCTAGTGATTCGAGAAGAATCCTCACATATCCCCCATCCCGATTTGATTTTTTCAACAGCAGAGAAGTTGTTCAGTGAGAGAATTATAGTGGGAGGGGAGGAAAGTGTTTGTGAAATAGGGACTTGAATTAGAATTAAGGGACTATTCTTAGCTCTCTGCTTAAGGAGCAGGGGTTTGAAGTAAACCTTTGGTTTACTGCTTCTTTGTTCTCAAGAATTGGCTCTATTTCACAGCCACAAATCAGTTTGCATTCCTTAATTTGTTGAAACAAGGTTACCTGATGGTAATTCACTTTTTTTTTTTGTCTTAAAGCATTTCATTTTCACTACTCTTTTGACTAACATAAAATTTATACAATTTCGGTATACATCTGATTTGTTGATGCTAGATATTTGTTAATGGGCAGGTGCTGTTGTTGTTCAAAAAGAAAAGAAAATGAGGCCTCCAAGGAAGTGAGGAGGTATTGACCGGCTTGTTTTTCCCATGCCAACTCTGAAAATAGTTGCCCTGTCACTGTTGAGGTTTGCTGTTTCATATTTGCACACAATCACTCTTTACACAATTATGTAAGCCTTGACCAAAATATACCCCCTTTGGGACACATTTGAGATGTATGTAGCCTGTTCCCTCAAGCATCGAGGGTAAACATAATCTCCTAAGATCCTGGGAAGCAAACTGGTTTTGTACTCTCTGGGTTACCATGATATCCCAAGGGGCCTCAGCCACTAAAGGGGCAGAATATGGGTTATCTAGATCTGCACTTTGGAATCCTTCTAGTTTTTATTGCTGAGCCTTTTTAACCCACACATGCATGCTCTGTCTGTCCTGCCCCAAGATCATATCAGCCCATGGAAAAGGAAGGAGCCCTGATGGGAGGGCTGCTTATATCTCGTTAACCCAAATCCCTAGGAGCAAGAGGCTTGCCTGATGTCACAGGCCTCTCCACTGCTTCACCACCACACAATGGTCAGAGCTGGACTTTCTAACCTTGAACCCTAAATACTGCCTCCATGGGGCCTCTGGCACCTCAGTCAGACTCCGCCCCTTCTCCCACAGGGATAGATACACTGGGCCTTTAATTCACTTTTGACTTCCTGTGAAAATATGCATGCTTCACCTGCACTTTGCCTTGCAAACTAATTTTCTGATTTGAAATCTGCCTTAGTAGCTACTCCCAGAGTCATCCACCCAGGGAGTGTGTCCATGTTCAGACCCGTGGCTTCCTCTCAACCCCGAGGACCTAAATGGACTCCTGGTCACAGCCAGGAGTAGGGTGTTGGTTAGGGGATTCTATTCCAGCTTTTCTCTACCCTATATTGTGTAAAATATCTCATTTATCATGCCAACCAGTTCAAGAATGAATGATTTTAAAATTCCAGCTGTGGAATCCCAATGTTCTCTTCAGGCAGCAATGGCTCTCCCAGCCACGGTGACCGGAGCTCCAAGGTAAAAATACAAAGCCCAAATATAAGCAGTACTGGGCGATGCACTCCACTGGACTCTGTTGTGTATTGTTTTCTTTAGAATTGTTTTTAACACACAATTGCTGGGCAAATGATAGCCACAGAGAGTTGAAGTGCCCATGTTTTAGAAATCAGCGGATGTGCAAGGTCTCTGATATTTGACTCAATTAGATCCTAACTCAAATGCAAGTCTATCGCCGGAAGACGTCCATGGACCAGCTGGGTATCAGGATGGTGTGGAGGATTCGGGTCCCTTCTTGGCATTTATATTCCACAAATATTAATCTCAACAAAGTTTGGAATTAGAGTAGCCTCCCAGGAATTCTGCTTGAACAGAGTGTACAGAGCTCTGTGCTAGAAAATTCATTCAGTATTCCTGGGTCCACTCAAAATCAGAGTCAACACCTCACACCACCTTCTGACTTGGCTTTGAGACGGCCTCCCCAGCCCACAGGGAGCCAAAGCCTCACGGCTAGTTCCACAAGAAGATTTCTGCTGGGGGAGGTGCCAGTGTTTCTTACTTCTTTTAGCTTTTCTATGCCCTCTCCAGTGGAACATGGTAAAAAGTCAATAAATTTTTGTGCATTGCGTTCACTGTGTGTTCCCAGCGAGGGATTTTGCATTGCCTTCACATTACTGTTCAGTTACTTCCAAGGATCTAATAGGCAAAGAGTAGGAGAAAAATAAGAAACTCTGCATCTCATTCTGATTTGTTTTCTGAAATACATTCTTTGGTGTTTATGTGAGTTTCCAAACTTCCCTGTGGTTAAGCTCCTTAGAAACATACACTCTTTCCATCAGCCACACACACAGCCAGAGTCAGAATTAAGTGGGCCAAGTAAATTGTCTCCCCTTCCTTTGCGCATGGGTAAGAATAAAATGAAAGGAGAAAAAAAGAGAGCTCATAGTTGGAACCCACACCCACGAGGCTTTTAAATCTGGAAGAACACGGTTGCTCTACGATGGAAGTTATAAAACTGTCAGTTCCTGCTTTTCCTTAGCCCCACCCAGCTGAAGTCACCGTTGTCCTCAGTGACCCGCCCAGGTCCTAGCTAATCCTGAAGGGTATGGCAGCCTCAGACACCACTAAGCAGGACCAGCAATTAGTTCTGCCATCAAAGGCTCCAAGTTCATTTGCCCCCTCCCTCTACCCCCCAGCTTCTTTCTTGGCCTTTCTTCCTTCCTCTTAACCTCACACTGTACCCTAACTGGCTGGAGCCCTAAACCCAGCCCAGGCCTTCAGCCCTCACCCTCCTATTACTGACTGGGGTCATGGCCAAGCCTCTCTCCTGCTCAAAAAGCTTGACCTCAACTCTTGCTTCCATTCCAATTTCAGATACCAGTCCAGATCCAAACCAAGCCACTAAGCACTGTACTTCAAGTCTGAGGCTACTCACCCTGCTCCTGTCTGTGCCACGGAGACCCCAGCCCAGGATGTCCAGCCCCACCCTGCTGACTTGGGAGGAATTTCCCTTTTAGTCAATCCAACCCATGGCTCTGAAAACAATGACTTTGAACCTACAGAAAGCTACCAATTAATGACTTGGGAAATCAGTTTGCTGGGATGTTGCCAACATTTTGAAAAAAAGAACAGAATAGAAATATCAGGATATATTGCATACAGAAAGTAACGCTATGTGAAACTTTTGGTCAGTTATGTGTAAGTAATACATATATACTGTGTCAAGATGTAAACTATATTTTTTCTTATGGATCAAGATCAAGAGGACACTACAGCAAAATATGTTCTCCTTTCACGTCCACTAATTCCCCATGTCTGACACACGCACACACGTACACACACACCCTTAGACACATACCAGGACAGTCTAAAAATATTTTCTGATATCAACTATTAGTATTTTGGTGCAAGTTCAACACAAAATTGTTACTGTTGTTGTGAAGAAAACAGAAAATTGGTTAGCTGCCCCAAGGTATTTCCCATAATTGCAATGCACACCAAGATGTGATAAACTAGACTCACAGCCCACCAGCCAAAGCCACCAATGTGGTCTGTGGATGACCACCAGGTGACTGAGACCAGACAAGGGAAGTCAGAGGCCCCCTTCACATGCATGCCAGAAGGACACAGTAAGACTCCCTCAAACACACAATCATAAAAGTGACAGAAGGGGGTGGGGAGCAAAACTTAGAGACACATTTACTGAGTGTTTACATTCTTGCATTGGGCTAAGACTTCCAGTTTGGAGGAAAGTTGCCTCGCCTCTTCATCACACTGGACCAGCAGGAGAGTCTTTTGATGATGAGCACAGCAGCTTTACATTATTTTCTATACACCTGAGTACAGTGAGAATAAGTTTTTTCTACCCGGAGGCACATACATTTGTGATTACTGTATTTCTTCACACCAGATTTACAATTCCTAAGAGTAGATTCTTGAGGCCGTTCAGACCAGCTGGCTGATGTGAGTTCAAACTCTAATCCTTCCATTACTAGTGTGACATTTGAAGAAGGTGTTTCACTTTTTTAAACTGCAGCTTCCTCCTTTATGCAGTGGAGAGAATAGTATCTGTCTCCCAGCGACTGTTTGGAGGATGAGCTCTAAGGTCTACAGGGCGCCAGGCACCCTCCTTGGAGCACAGCAGCCTCAGTGCAGGCCCCGCAGCCACTGAAACGCACTTCCCACCCTCCCCTCACACTCTGAAACAGCTCTTCTGAAATAGCTGTCAGTTTTATAAATAAATGTGGATTTTCATTACAGTGTTTATGTGGAAGTATTTTATTATAAGCCAAGATTCTTTCTCATATTTATTGTTCATTTGGTTTTCTTCACTTTAAAAACACTGAGTATCAGTTGGGACCAGCTACAGGATTAGTAGAACACCGTGCAAAATGAAATGCAGGGCCTTTTGTCCACAAATTCTCAGCCCAGCAGGGCCACTATGTGACCCTATGCAGGGCCACAAAGTGACCGCTGGCCTTGGTATCAATATTCTCTGCCCATTTTCTATGGGCTGCAAATCTTTTCTTAGTCCAGGAGTCCCCAGACTTTTTCTGTAGAGGTCCAGACAGCGCAGAGTTTAGGCTCTGAGGGCTATCTGGTTGCCATGGCAACTACTCAACCCTGCTGATGTAGCACAAAAGTAGCCATTGACAGCAACTGAACAAAATGGGTGTGGCATTGCTACAATAAAATTTTATTTACTAAAACAGCCTGCAGGCCATAGTTTGCCATCCTCTGCCCAAGAGAGTCACTTTCTTTCAGTCTTCTTCACGACATTATAAAAATTTACCATTTTTTCCCTGGTAGCTGAGGTTTTAGTTTACTTTCGCTATTCATTTCCTGTTATTTATTGCTGAGAACGTGGAGTGGAAAAATTGTGCCTTGGGATATATATGGATGCATTCTTTGTGACCTAATAAATATTTCATGGGCATTTGAAAGGAAAGTTTATTCTCTGTGGGATATAGGGTTCAAAATATATTTGTTAAATCAACCTCATTAATTATTATTCATATCCTGTATATCCTTTGAACACTTAAGTATGTCTTTTCAGATTCCACTGAGAAATAACTTGGTTTTCATCTTCGGCATTCAAAATAAGTGTGAGTTATTGTGATACTATTCCTAAATACTGAAGCACTCTTGCATTCCTAGGATAAGTTTTACTTGGTC
>VMDR010038131.1:0-10056 GCA_007922815.1 Macrotus californicus | reverse complement strand
ATTGGTGCAGCCACTATGGGAAGCAGTATGGAGATAACTCAAAAAATTAAAAATAGATCTGCCTTTTTACCCAGCAATCCCACTTCTAGGAACATATCCAAAGGAACCCAAAACAATAATTCAAAAGAACATAAGCACCACTATGTTGATTACAGTGTTATTTACAATTGCCAAGATATGGAAGCAGCCCAAGCGTCCATCAAGAGATGAATGGATAAAACAACTATGGGACATTTACACAATGGAATACTACTGGTCTGTAAAAAAAGAAGAAAATTTTATCATTTGTGACAGCATGGATGAACCTGGAGAATATTATACTAAGTGAAATAAGCCAGTCAGAGAAAGATAAAGACCATATGATTTCACTCATGTGGAATCTAATGAACAAACTGAACAAGGAAAATGGGGACAGACTCATAGATGGAGAGCAGGGTGACAGCTAGTGGAGGGGGATAAAGGGGTAGAGGGAGTGAGCAAAATGGAAAAAGGACTCATGGATATGGACAACAGTGTGGTGATTGCGGGGGGCAGGGGGATATTAGTGGGGTTAAATGGTAATGGAAAAAATACAATGAATAAATAAAAGAAAAATTATAGGAAGTGTAGGTCGGACCAAGGATAGTTCTCAACTGTCTGTTTTAGACAGGGACCACCGTTCACTGAGAGAGGTGTAGAGGGAGGAGCAAATCAAATGAAGAAAGTGGAATAATAGATCTAGTCTGAGTGATGTTGACTTTGAGGTGTCCAACTAGAAATCAGGCCTGCTGATCAAATGCCTCTAAGATTTCAAATGAAATCCAGCAAACATGTGGTAATTTTGGCAACACCGGGTTGACAAACACCTGCAGCAAACCCACCCAGGCACACTAATGAGTTCTGACTTCTGTTATTTTGGACCATACAGTTTTTCTGCCACTGATATTGGGTAGTTAATTAATTTTTATCATATTTTAGAGAGATCCACATCACCTTTGTTGAAAGAAGTAAATGTTTTCCAACTCAGAAACACAGTCTTTCTAAAAGACAGGTAAATACATCATAATTTCTGGTTAATCTATTTATAATGTCTTTTTTTTAATAAAGAAATTTGAAAGCAAGTTCAAGTTCAAGTCCATGAATCATACTCTTGTTCAGACATTTTTGACATTTCCAATTTTAACCATGTCACTAAAATGGAAAAATTCATGATTTAGTAAGCTGAGCAAAGCTCACTGATCATCCAGTATTTAATTAGAAAATCCTCAAGTTTTCAGTGCGAACCATAAACTACATTGGTTCAACTGTTCTACTCTAATCTGTTAACCTATCTATTAAGTTTGAGAACCGAGACACTACAAAGTATTTGGCGCGGACTAAAACTTTGGACTGATGATCATATCTGCAATAAATATTCTGAGCTGAATGCCAAGGAACAATTTAAACAGCACTGTTTTCTTTGAACAAACCAACTATGCTGTCTCTTTGGTTTTTCTTTTCAATTAATAGTGAAATTTTCCTTATACTTTTTTTTATTAAAATGAACTTATCATGAAGGCAATAACTACCTATTCTTGCATGTTTTTTTCTTGATGTAGTAACATTCTATTCTAAAGGCAGAAAGATGTGTTTGTGAATGAAAGATACAACAATTTCAGAATACCAATGTTGGGGTTCTTCTACAGAATTGCCGCTGCTGTGGCCCTGTGCTAAATACCTCTCGACCTTCCCAAATTTTACTTTCTGCTTTTTCTCATCATCTCCCTGCTATTAAAAACAAGCAATATTAGGAGAATAAGCACTCAGAAAGTCAATCTAAAGAAGAAAGAAAAGAAAAGAATTAAATAATGTAACAAATTTTACTGGTATACCTGTTTAAAACAACAGAAACTATAATCAAGCCACATCAGGGAATACAACCCTTTCTCTGGGTTCCTCTCATGATGATGTAATGCTTTCCCCAGTCCTCCTGGTCTCCTGGGTAGTTTTCTACTCCCTACACATCCTGCCCGCTAACACTAACTCCAAACATTTCCTTTGCTAGAAAAAATTTAATAGGGTCTTTTGTTCAGAAAAAATAGGCTTAATAATTAATGAACTAAGAGCTTGAACTCTGGAATAAGACAGAGCTAACATCCACTTTAAAAGTTACATGATCTGTGAAAGTTATTTAACTTCTTTGGGGCTCATTTATCTTACCCGTAAAGTCCGTGAACAGGGTATTACAAGGATTAACTGAGATAATACATGAAAAAGACAAAACAATGCTTGGTACTTAGCCACACGAGTATCAGCTATTATTTTTATTTTTTGCTTGGAAGGCTACAGATGAACAGCTGAGGAAGTGGACAAGCTACAATTATTCTCTGAAAAATAATGAGGTGAAGATGAATGACCTTTAGAAACCTGCACTTGACAATGGAGTGGTTTGAAGAAAGAATGGCAAGATCAAGCTTATGCCTTAAGCAGGGTAACTTTCAGTATCCTAAAAAGGCCCCACTGACCCCAAGATATCCTTTATATCCTGTTTATGTTGTTGGCATTAAACTCACCAAGATATGGAGGCCAGAGGAGAATGCACTAACAATCTAGGCCTGGTTTCTGTAAATAAATGGCTGCCTCCTGAACAGTCAGCATGACCTGCTCAGCTCATAATGTTTCACCCACTACTACCATCTAAGAAAGTAATTATTGTAGGAAGAGAGGATAAAGATCATTCCCAACGTTGGGGAAAAAAATGCCATAAAAAATGTGGATACCAGTCTTTTTCTACACAGTCGAATTACATGTTTCTTTCCAGCAAAAACCAAGTAGCAATTACCGTTTTCAAGTTAACCCATGACTTCTGTACTGTCAGCCTTTTGGGAGTCTTTGGAGAGTCTTCACTATTGCACTCCGAGCTTATGCTGCACTGTGTCCTGATTAGATTAACTGCATCACTTGAATCTGAGATCATCATAAATCACATGGTAGAGAAGCTAATGAACCCCAATGCTGGGGTACAGCCCTTAAAATCAGATGGGAAAAGTCTACAGAGCTTTTGAGGGGAGGGGGCCGTTAAAAATGATCAATTTAGTTTGAGAACACTTTCCAAATATTCTGTTAGAAACCCCTATTCATTTAGTATAGCTGGTGACAAATTCTCATTTTTATAACTGGCAAATATAAGAAGGCCTAAGAAACCAGGTAAAATCCCATATTTACCTGTTATTTAAATACAAGTTTTCCAAACTCAGAGTAAACAAAAATATTTTCACATTCAAAGTATTAAATGTTCTTTTCCTATTCAGGTGTTCTTTCCCATTCAGGATCGAAGAAAGAAAACAATAAATAAAAGAAACTAGAAAATAATTCAATTAAAAGCAAATGTTTAATGTCCCTGATCAAACTAAACAAAAATATATTGTAAGTTTTGTGCAGAATATTCATATAAGAAATTTTAACTCCACTTTTTTTCCTTTAGTCGGTATGACTTTGTATGGATAACACAGTATAAAGAGGCCGAAACACCTTTAATCAAATCTGATTTTACCTGAGGTTTGTATTTAGCCCACACTATCTACTCTTACTTATGACTCCATTCACTAGATTATTCACTAGTGTGAAAAAAAAGTGCACTGTGGGAGAGGTGATTTGGGGGGGAATCTAAAACTTTAAAATTCTAAACTTAATTTACCATAAAAATCTGGATGCAACTAATGTATCAAACTGATTGAAACTTACTTCTGAACATTTTTTTTGAAAAGAAAGGTGTGAATCTCTGCAATATATTGCAGAGAGAACACTGCTTTGACAAAACACAATTATTTTCACCAAAAGTAAGAGCATATGCATTAAGAGATTTGGGTAACCAAATGACATCTGTAATTATTGGAGGATTTTCCTTTGACCTTTGTCTTGTTTTCTTCTCAAGAGACTATTATAATTACAAAAGTATGTATGCTGTAAATTATCGTTGTCATGAGGTCCGAAAGTGGTGACCATTGCCCACGCTTATAAAGCATGTGGAACATATACACTCACATGCACAGACCACCTCTGGAAAGAATGTTACTGTGATTTTCTCTGACTAGATGAGCAGTTTAGCTTGGGGATGGGGTGGAAAAAAGACTGCTTTTATCTTTTTTATTCTTGTACAATGAACCTGTGTAACCTATTCAAAAATAACAAATTATTTGAAAATTGAAACATTTAGAGCCAAAGATGTGCATAATCTTTTTGATTATGAAACAAAAAGATTACAGGACAATCAGGATAACCTAATGTGTACAAACTATAAAGGATGTTTGCTAAATTAGACTACTTCGACTGCTCAGGAAGACAAATCCAGATGCCCTGAGGCTTGGCAAAATGCTAGCCCTATGGTGTAAGTTGGCTCAACAGAAGGAAAGCTCCCCCTTTCTAAGGAGACCACCTCCTCAACCAGCAGGCTTCCCTTGGTCCCCTTCTTCACAGCTCCCTCACAGCTGCTGCCCCTCCACCCATCCTATAAATATATAAAGCCTTGAGGGGTAGGTCCCTCCCCTGGAGCCACCCCTGGAAGATGTAATCCAGCACCGCTACACAACTGCTCAGGGATTTTAGGTCACTTCTCCACTCTTCAGTTTTTACTCAAGTACCCCTATTTCACATGAGGCCTGTCAGGAAAAAGTCCAGCCATTGTTAATATAATGAAACAGTTTGCATGACATTGATGTAAACTGGCAGCCAAGGAGAGTGGACTGGAATGTACATTCATGAACAATGATGACTTCACTGTACTAGTCAGTGGGGGCAGTAGACACCATTGAGTGAGCATGTTTACTGTGTGGCTGTCGCATTCGAAATGACTGAGCAAGTAGAGCAATGAATCTGCATCAAATTTTGTGTGAAGCTTAAACATTACTCCACAGAAACTATTCAGATGATTCAGAAGGCCACAGCTACAGGCACCTGGTGATTGGCAGCTTCATCATGATAATGTGCCTGCACATACATCATGTCTCTTGCAGAATTTTTTGGTGAAACATCAAATCACCCAGGTGATTCAACCCCCTCTACAGCCTAGATTTAGTGCCTTGGGACTTCTGGCTTTTCCCAAAAGTAAAACCACCTTTGAAAAGGAAGAGATTTCAGACCATTGATGAGATTCAGGAAAATCTGATGGGGCAGCTGAGGGCAATTGGGAGAACTGTGTGAGGTCCCAAGATGCCTACTTTGCAGAGGACTGAGGTGTCATTCTCCTATGTACAATGTTTCTTGTATCTTGTATCTTCTTCTATAAATGTCTCTATTTTTCATAGTACATGGCTGGATACCTTCTGGACAGACTTCACATTTACTGTACATGACACTAATGGTATATGTGACCAAGTCCTTCTGTACAAAATCACACTAGTTCATTTACTCAGTATATATTTGTGAAGACCCTGCCATGTGTCAGGTCCTGTGTTAGGCACCAAAAAATCTATGGCATATAATTCTTTCTATAAACTTAAAAACCATAATTTCTAATACTAAGCCAGAGCAATCATTCCATTCCATTTATTGAATAGCCTCCTATATGCCAGGATTATGTTAGACACCTAACTGTACATCATTTCTAATTCTTAATGGACATCAATATTTCTGCTTTATAAATGAGGAAACCTGGGATGGAAGGATTTAAGAAATTTGCCCAAGGCCAAACAGTTGGTAACAGCTGAGCCAGAATTACAGCTAGTTTTATCTGGTTCCAAAGCCTGAGCACCTCCTGCTGGCTGGACCACTGCTGCCTGAGTGGAAAACAACCAACCTTCTATCTTGTATTGACTTAAAATAAGTGCTATTTTTCTTTTGTATTATTATTTTTACTCAAAAACACTTCAATGCAAAATTCCTAAGAACACAGGAAAACAAAGATAAAATATAAATTTAATGAAGACAAATAAAATAATGTTCACTATTCCAGCAAGTTGGTAGAGAAAATGCCAAATTTTACAGTATACTAAATTCGATTTTACCTTGTTGAAAATATCGTATTTTCTGACCTCTTCTCTTTTTGGCTTCAAATAAGTAGCATTAAGGAAAATAGTATTTCCCTTGCTAAAATAAATTAGGTGAATATAGCTCTTTCATTTATGTGATGAAGCACCCCCAGGAGACCAACTATGTCAACTTCCACCTTGTCTTCACAGTAATGTGAAAATCCCATCTACCATCTTGGATATGGTCTTCAGAGGCCTAAATTTTCAAAGCCTCTGTAATTCATTATATTAACTATTATTGAGTACCAGTTACAAGCTATGAACTATGCAGAAGAGAAATCTAACCAGTACCTTTCAAGGGAGTTCTTTATATAAAAAACTTCATCCCTGGACACCATAGTTATTTTTCATACTAATGAGTTACTTTTTACTTAAAATTTTAAGATGGGGTTAAAAACCTGGGGAGAAAGTATATACCTTTTATAGCATTCATACTAAACCTTTTTAAAGAATGAGCAGGGGACAAAAATCCCAAATCCTCTCAAAATTCTATCAATGTTTTCATTGTAAATGCTTTTTTCAGGAAGTTCTCAACTTGGCGTGCAGTGTATTTTTGTAAATTCTTGAGAAGTTAAATATCGAGGAGTCTCCTTCAGCTATATCACAATAAAACTATGGAGAGGGATGAAGGCTGTCATGAATGTGTGCAACAGTGTGCAAAAAGTGAAAGGATTAAGAAGTCCAAATTGGCAGTTATAAAAACAGTCACAGGGATGTAAAGTACAGCATAGGGAATATAATCAATAATATTTTATTAACTATCTATGGTGTCAAATGGGTACTAGCACTTTCTACATGCTATTATTAAAATAAACCAAATTATTACTGCTCTTACATGGCCAAATTTTAAAGCAAGAATATATTTGGAAATTATCTAATCCAATTCCATTTTTTTAAAGAATGTAGAGACAGGGGGAATTATGAGAGCATTATCTGGAATTAACCAAATAATCTTCTTTGTAATATGGATTCATTGATGTTTGTGTTTGTTTCAACTCTTCATAAAGTTCTTTGAAAGCAGGAGTTTTCCGCCCTGGCTAAGTGGCTCAGCTGGCTGGAGCATTGTCTCATATGCCAAAAAGGTTGCAGGTTCAATCCCTGGTCAGTGCACATACCTGGGTTGCAGGTTCGATCCCTGGTCAAGGTGCATTTGGGATGCAACCACTCGATGTTTCTCTCTCACATCAATGTTTCTTTTTCCCTTCCTCTCTCTCAAAAATCAACAAACATATCTTCAGGTGAGGATTTTTTTAAATAAAGAAAAAGAAAGCAGAGGTTTTCCATCAAATGCCTATTGAGTATGTACTACAAGGGAGGCACTATATAGGATAGGCAGATCCAGAAATAAATAATTGAGATGCAAAGAGGTATTACTATGAGAGTGATATATCAAGTACTCGCAGAACTTCTAACTATTTAATCGTATCATGAAGGATGGTTAGGCATTCACTGAGCACAGAACAAGAGTGGAGAATGTCAAGTGGGGTCCATCTCCAAAGCAGTGGGAGTGATGTAGGCATTTGAGCGTCATATAAGATTTCACTTTATAAATAAACAAACAAAACAGAAACAAACTCATAGATACAGAGAACAAACTGATGGTTGCCAGATTGGAGGGGGTTGGGAGATGGGTAAAAAAAGTGAAAGGATTAAGAAGTACAAATTGGCAGTTATAAAAATAGTCACAAGGATTATAAAGTACAGCATAGGAAATACAATCAATAACATTTCATTAACTATGCATGGAGTCAACTGGGTAGTAGACTTATTGGGGTGAGCACTTTGCAAGTTATATAAATGTCTAACCACTATGTCGTACACCTGAAACTAATATAATATTGTATGTCAACTGCCACTGAAAAATATTTTTTTTAAAAAACAGGGGCAGATATTGGCCTCAGATGGGAGTCGAGATCTGTTGTCGGCAATAGCAGAAGGAAAGGAGAAAGGAAGAGCTATAACTGCAGATACACTGGTACGTTGAGGGAAGGGGCCTGTCTACTGGCTTCTATTTTCTCAGTGAAGCAGGAGGCAAGGTTATCTGCTGCAGTGGAGGGAGGCAGAGTTGTCAGGGCCGTGCATTTGTCAAAACTCAGCAAACACATTCAAGACTTGTACATGTCATTATATGTAAATTTTACATCAAAAGGAAAAAAACTGTAAATATTGAGCTCTAGTTTTAACACATACATGTACCTATTGAACCCAAATCTCTATCAAGACATAGAATGTTACCATTACCCCAGTGGCTTTTAATACAGCGCTGCTTATATCAACTGTATTTTTTTTCAGATTTTTATATATTTATTTTTAGAGATAAGGGAAGGGAGAGAGAAAGAAAGAAAGAGAAACATCAGTGTGAAAGAGAAACATTGATCGGTTTCCTCTTGTACACACCCCAACTGGGGAACCGAACCTGCATCCCAGGCATGTGTCCTGACTGGGGATCAAACTGGCAACTTTTTGGTTTGCAGGTCAATACCCAACCAACTGAGCCACATCAGTCAGTGCCCATATGTTTATCTTATTCACTGTTGTATCCTCACTACCTATACCAATGCCTGGCACATGGCAGGTGGATAAATTAACATGTGATACGATTGTTTTAATTTGCATTTTAGAAATATCCCAATATATGCCCAGCTGTGGGAGTGGAGGCAGAAGAGGAGAAAGAGGGCATCTGACTATGAAAAAGAGGACGAAGAGAAACCAGATGCCGCATGTTGGGTTACTTCCTCCGTAACCTCCCCCCCAATGCCTATCAGCCCACTAAAGCACCTCATGCTTACCAGATTCTCAATTTATACAAGAACCAAGATTATAGCAACTGTCTGATTTACTAAGCCAAAGTCTTCCACTTAAAGGTAATGAGATTTTTAAATTAAAAATGAGCTCATTATATAAGAAATAAACCCCATTTTTTTATTAAACTAGATGCTAATTAAAGTTTTTAATTTAGCTCAAATTAGCTAAATACCACCCAGAGCCTTAGCTATATAGCCCCTTGAAAGGACCAAGCTGACACCCAACTACATCAGCAAGTTGGGTCATTGAATAATCGTTAATATACAGAAAATTAATGTAAGCTTTGCATTTATTGCTTGCCAAAAGACAACAAAATGCCAAGTTTTCAAAAATAATGTTTTCATATGATTGTTACTTCTGAATAGATAAAATTAGTTGATCAAAAGCAATTGTTTGACCCAACAGTTTCCAGCATTATCAAAAGTTCTAAAGCCCATCTCTCTCAGTGTATCAGCGATTCTATTTTATGGATATAATCACTCTGTGCATCAGCTGAAGACCCACCCAAATAATTAGAAAAATAAAGGCCAACACCTTCCTCTTGGGTGAGTGCGATGGCTTCTGGTTCTCAGGGTTTTCTATATGCAAATTGTGATGGTAATGCCTGCCACACCTTCCGTCCAGGTTGCTACAGAGATCAAATGACGTAATTAATGTAAGATCAATTATAAAGTGTAAAAAAATGTAAAAATAAAGTATTTTTAAAGGGCATTTCTTCTTTATGTGACACAAGGCAGATGACCTGACCCAGGCACGCACGCCCTTTCCTCTGAACCCACAGCCCGTGCAGCTAGACACCACTCACTGAAGGTCCACACATGTCTGTCACAGGGCATCATACATGTACTGCGCAATCCCACATTTGTCAAAGCATCTTTTATTTTCCTGTCGATCTAGTGTTCTAATTATTCTTTATTTAGAAAATCTTGATCATCAAAACCCAGTTCAAAAATCTACTTCTCTGATTCATTATAAAAAAAATACCCTAACTTGCTGTGCACACATTACTTTCATCTCAAATTTCCAATGTTGGATAAACAAAAAAAGATAAAAAGAAATTTGATAAGATTCTAGTAATTCAATAAGATTCTAATAAATTAACAGCTGTTCTTTTTACCCTTAGACTGTTTTAAAGAGGGAGACATCATTCCACAGATTAGTTGACAGCAATGAAAAACACATTATTGTCTTCAATATAATAAATACATAATAAAGATCCTTTTACTTAATATTTCATATCAACCTAGTTGAATATGTGGCAAATATG
>VMDR010038130.1:0-10058 GCA_007922815.1 Macrotus californicus | reverse complement strand
AGATGAGGAAATCAAAACACATTTACTTATTCTTATATCTTTCTTTCATAATTCTACTTTTTTGTTTGGATTAATTTGAGATTTTTGACCCAAATAATTATTTGTGAGACCATCTATTTTTATTTGATGTATCTGTCCTTTCAAAAATCATTTTGATTTTTCCTTTTGTGAGGATACTATATTTGAAACAATGATTTAAACTTAATTCAGTATTTATTATTACACACTCACAAATATTCCTTACCTATCACAATTTCCTCCAAGTAGAATTCTTTATTTTGGTTCATTTCTCAGCTGCTTGGAATATTTCATTAAGTAATTTTTTTCAAGAAAATCATGTAAACAATATGTTTCCTAAGTAAATCTGACAATATTTTCCTGTTTGTTTCATAAAGGAATGATGACTGAAAATAGAATTTAAGAATCATAATCTTCTTCTCACACTCTAAAGCCAAATTGTGTCATTGTCCTCTGATAATGAGGCTGAGAAGATGTCTGAGACGAGGCTGATTTTTGATCCGAGACTTTTTTTCTGTTTAGAAGCTTAAAATATAATTGTGTGGGTTTCGCTTTTTGAAAGTCAAATGTTTTACCAGAATATGTCTAGATGCTGGTAATTTTTTCTCTGATTCTAACACAGATGTAGTAAATGTGGTCTTTAAAACCCGATCTTCCTATCTTTCTTAACCTACCTCTTATTGTGTTCTTTTCTGTTTGGTTTTTCCTTTTTCCTTCCTGAGGGACAGCAGCTAGCTACTTAGTTGGATCATTGTTTTCTGTCTTCTGCATCTCTCATTGTATACTGACGATCTGCCAGTCCTCTGCTTCTTTCCTCTGCATTACAGGACAGATTGTCAAGTGGCTGTCTACATTACTAACTGTATATTTGGCAGATTCACTTTGGTTCTTCACTGCTTCTAATGAAATTTTCAATTTGGCTATAGGATTGTTAGTTTCTCCAAAGAATTTTTCTTAATTCTACCAGCTCTGTGATATCTTAGTCTGTGATCATATTTCATCTTTCATCTCTTTTATAGAGTTTTTTATCTTTTATTGAGTACAAATAGTTTCTTTATAAAAATGTTTTTAATATGTATGCTTTCTCCCAGCATTTTGTTACTTTTATTTGCTGGCATTGCAGAATATTTTGTAGGTTTCATGCTTGTTCACTTCCTACTTCCCACATCAACCTGAAGAAGTGTACTGAGGCATGCTGCTGGCCCTGAATTAATTTGAGCATATTCTCCTTCAATCCTTTTACTGTCCACCTAGGTACTGTTAGAAGTCTCCTGTTACATGAGGAGCTGCACAATATTCCATTAGAGGTATACACCACATTTGTTTATGCACCCTTCAATGGAAATTTGAGTTGTTTCCACCTTTTGGCTACTGTGAATAATGATGCTGTGAACACAGGTGTGCAAATATCTGACTCCCTGCTTTCAGTTCTTGAGTATATTACCTAGAAGTAGAATTGCTACGTTTTAATTTTTTTAGAACTATCATACAGTTTTCTATACTGGCTGCACCATTTTATATTCTCACCAGTAATGTACAGGGGTCCTAATTTCTCCACATCCTCTCCAAAACTTATCATTTTCTGTTTGTTTGTTTGTTTGCTTAATAATAGCCATCCTAATGGGCTCAGACATGCTCACTGATTTTAGAGAGAAGGGAAGGGAGTGAGAGAGGGAGAAAGAAAGGCAGAGAAGCATCTATCAGTTGCCTCTTGTTCACTCCCCAGCAGGGGACCGAGCCTGCAATCTAGGCCTGTGTCCTAACCAGGAATCAAATCTGTGATCTTTTGGTTTATGGGAAGATACTCTAACCAACCAAGCCACAGGGGGTCAGAATATATTTTTAATGAGTCATTCTCATATTCACAAATCCCTTTATCTCAAATTTCTATAAATTTATATAAGAGTGAGGTGAATGATTTATGTCTAGACAAAGACCTTTTTCACTGTATGAAAATACATGGCAACCAAACATGGGTCCTTAGCATCATTAGCAACACGTTTACAGCACTTAGGTCAACAGGCTCCAACCACTGACTCTATCACTGACTGATACAGAGCTGCCTCTAACTGTTAGGAAAACAGCTGGTAAAGAAGGGCCACACAAGAGAACGGGGTAAGAGGCTGGAGAGAGGTTACAATGACAGGCATCTTTGTTCCTGTCTTTATCTGCTAAGAAGGCGAGTCAGTTAATTTACCTACATCAGGATCAGAAGGGCTAGAGGAGAGTAGAGATGAAGAAGAGATTTAGCTGTTTTAAATGTCAGCTTGTGCATATATATCAATCTCTCTGTCTGTGTGTATATGTGTGTATATATATTTGACTGTGGAACCAGCAAACTCTAAACAAATTTAATTATGGAATCCATTCATCTTTCCTTACCAAAAAATTGTTCTGTGCTAGTATCTGGCTCTTTCCTCATAGGCCTGATATTTCAGCTTGTTATAAAAGCATGTAGTTATAGATTATGCCATCATAAGATGCGCTATATTCCAAGGACTTATATTTTTTGTATATATGTAAATAGCAAGTAGTTACTGCATTGATTTTTCTCTACTCTAAAAATAAATAATATACTAGTCAACCAAGTAAAACACTAGTCTGGTATATATATTCTTTTATGATTTATAAATAGAACCTCTCCTTTTATTGTTTTAAAATTCTTAAAAAGCCCTGTGCTGAAAAATTAAAAAGCAACCATAAAACAAATACCATGTAAGTAGCCATCTCTTTGGATAAAATTCTAGATGTGTCCTGAAAGACACCAAACACACCGAAGTCTAGTAAAAGATTCTCTGGTACTCAACTTCTGAATAATTTATTTGTTAGCGTCGCTGTTCTACTGGCCTTACATTTTTCATTTGTCCCATGCTGGCTGAATCCTGCCAAATAGCATATCCAGACTCAGCCTTCGGTCTCCTCTGGGCATGCTCACCTGCCATGGATGATCAGGACACAGTTAGGCATTATCTTTCAAAACACATAAAGACACGCACATGCAGATGAAGCTCTGCACATAAGCTAAAAGTGCATTAACAATAACCACCAAGAATTTCTCCAACTCACATGTCAAAAAGTATCATCTTCACTTCCCTGGACCTTTCAAACGGGAACACGCAAGGGCTCTGACTTTCCACCATAACCTGACTTTCACCTTCAAAAAAGAGCTCTAAAAAGATGAGGAAAAAGGATATCCAAAGGCATTTCTCATCAATTGCTAAATGGTCCAATATATTTGTAATTCTATCTCCTTTTCCTTTACACCAGCCAGTGATGAAAACCTGATGAGACAAGCAAGCAACACACTAGTATCAAGTCAATGGGGTGTATTCACAGAAACAGATAAACACAGGCCTCAGTGGACGTAAAAAGATTAAGCTGGGGACTGCAGAAGCAGCAAGTGAAAATATCTCCATTGTTAGAAGAAGAGGTCAAGAAGTTTTAAAATTCTTCTGAATAAAATTACTAGTACTAAGGTAATGAAAGGGATTAATTTTTCAATTTTCTTGAAAAACAGGAGTCAATCCGTGACCCAGCTCTGCCGGTATTCCATATAGACCTCAAGAACACGGTCATTTAGAAAGTAACTGCTTCAAGGAATCCAGCTAAAACTACAAAGACGTGAAATTCCAGGCAGACACAGGAAATTCTTTGGGGAATGAAAGAATTTTATGACTCATAAGATTAAAATCTCCTGAATATTCAACTAAAGTAATCTAATGAGGTATTGTCACCAGGAAAGGAGTTTGATGAATTTATGTGTTGTGCAAGAAAATTTTAAGCAAAACAGGAAATTGAACAAACTTGAAATTACATATTTATCTGTAATTTTTCCTTTCAGGGTACAACCAACTTCAAAGACACCAGAATTTTGTATACTGTGTGACATTTTGTAGGATGCCACATTTTTAACTACTGAGAATTTAAGGAAAATTCCATATTCATATTTGAAAAATAAATTAAGTCAGCTAAGGAATAGGCTCAGGATTCAAATATGGGTCATTTTGAAGGTTCTTAGTCTTCGAATTTAGTATACTTTGAAAGAAGTTTTAAGAGTTGAAGATAAAGGCTTGAGTCAGATGTCAATGCAAAAAGAATGAAGGAGGTCAAGTTTTTCCTGAGCTCAACAACAAAAACTAGAGACAGCATTATCTTCTTCACTTTAGACAATGCTTAAACACAGGAGAAACTCAGCATCAAGGAGGATATGCTTACCTTAAAACCTTAAATTTTCCTTTTTTTTTTAATAATTCTAATTTAAACTTTTGCCTGTTTTCTATGAAATTCCCTTTTGATAACAGGTTGTACAAATAAAGCAAGCAATGAAAGCCCTCTGTTTAATCTTTTCCAGGGACAAACGCAGTGTAATGCACAATATATAACTATGAGTTAGATTGCAAATTACTTTAATTTAGTCTAGTGCTTAGCTTCACCTCTGAAATATCAGTCTGCACCCTTCTATTTTGGTCTGATTCTATAGTCCACTTAAAACAGTAAATGTTTACATTAAAAGGACAAGAGAATGTGTGATGTATTTTAACTGTCGAAAGTGCTGTGAACAGCAGCAGCTGGAAGAAGAATGTGCAGCCCGCCTCACTGTTATCCTGCAGCCTTTCAGATTCTTCACATCAGCAGTTACATCCTTCATTGCTTAGATTAAAAAAAAAATTCAACTTCCATCTCAGAAAAATGTAGTAAAACTTCTAGAGTCCACTTGTGGTTTTTTACTGGTTTACCAACTTTCTGCTGGTACAGGGGAGTGAACTGGTTACTAGACAAGGAGCTTTTCTTTCATTTATTTAGGTCACCGGGTTCAGGTGGAGACAAAAGCCAGGAGCAAGTGAAAGGAGTTCCATTTGGGGTGGGCCTTGGAGGTCCCCACGAACTGTGCTTGGTCTGGTTCCTGTGCAATCACCCTTCACATCACCCTGAGTTCATTATGATACGGCTCCTATCAAAGGCCCACTCAGAAGGCCAAATACTGAAACTAAGCTGATTCCCTTCCTGTTTCCAGATCTGGTTTTATTCCACCAATAAAACTGAAGAGAGAAATGTGATTTCTGGCCCAGCAGGAACACAACTGGGGAGAAGTGGAGCCTGAGACTACTCTGGAGGATGAGGATGACCAATACACACATAATTAGACTTCAGGCTTGACACACCCAAGAAATACTTGAGGGTGGACAAAAGTCTACATGCTCTGACTCCTGCCTCCCTCTCCAAGCACATCTCAAAACACTCTCCCAATTGTGCTCTGACCACACGTCTTCTTCAGTTGCTCTAACATGAGCAAGTTCATTGCTCTGTCAGGGGCCATAGTACTTGCCTTCTGCTCTGCTTAGAACACTCCTCCAGACTCTTTTTAGGACTCTCATACTTCAGGCCTTAACTCAAATATCACCTCCTCACCAAGGCTTTCCCAGAAATCCCTATCTACTCAATAAATTAGTGCCTCCCTAACCCCACTCCACCATCGCCCTTCCCTGTCATCTGATCCTGTTCCCTCCTCTAGGCCTCTTATCAAATGTCATCACATGTATCTGTTTACTTGTTTAGTTCCAGTCATATAAGCACTAGAATGTAAAGTCCTTAAGAGCAGGACCCCTGCCTGTCCATTTACCTCTGTTACAGCACTAACTACTGTGACTTCTGTCCCTGAAGCAGTAAATATTTAGAGAATAAATGTGCTTAACACTCTACTAGATGCTGAGGGTAAAACAACATGAAAAGATACAGACTCATCCTCAAAAATCTTATAAAGACAATGGAGACTGACAAGTAATCATAGTATAGTAAGATCATTGTTTTACAGGGGGCACATAAGTCTAGTAGAAAGAGCTTCCATCTGTTTATCTTAACAGGAAGAAAAAAAAAAACTATTCCAAGGGAGGTGACTGTATGTGCAAAAGCACAGAAACAGCCATAACAGCACAATTCTGTTCTGGGGGACTTCGTAAAGGTTTTATAAAAACATGAATTGCTAGGGGGAAGGGGAAGAGAAGGAATTAAACTTGGAATGAGAAGGACCTAGGTCACGAAAGGGAGAGAGATTTCATCCTATGCAAAGGGAGAGAGATTTCATCCTATGACCAATGGGAAAAAGTTTGGGCAAAGGGATGGCATGGTCAGGTTTGCATTTTAGAAAAATAACTCTGATAACTGATTTGGGTGATTTAGCAAATCAAATTATGGGAAGGTAGCAGAGGGACAGCTAAAGGAGTTCCATGATAAACAGGTATCATAGAGAGGAAGAGGGACTCAGTGGCAGGGCAAGCTTAGACAAATTCTGCTACATATTATGTCTTATCTCTGGATAGTTTTATTAGGCCACATGCTATGGCATTCACCAATGGAGCAGCCCTGACAAGAGGTTCTGGATGCTAGTGTTTATTTTAAGAAGTGTTATCTACAGGGACTGAGCTATTCACCAGGTAGGAAGCTTTTCTTTCACTTACTTTTAAGTATTTGACAGCCCCAGACATTCTCTCCTAAATACGGGCAGGGTTTAGAGGTAGAATATGCTGCCACTAAGCAAGGAATTCTGTTTCATGGGGCTATGAACATTTCTCATTCTTCGGGCCCAAATTCTCTAGCTCCAGGGCTAACAGAAGTAGTATGATCTACACAATGTATTCAGGTAAACTGCAAGACATCATGCATACAGGGCCAAAACACAGAGGCTCTTAAGATAATTAGAAGTCCTACCAGGCCAAGCACAGGAAAACTAGTCAAGTGTAGGGTGTGGCAGTAGCTTTAGACACTTGCAAAAATGTAATGGTTTAAAAGCACCAGGCACCTGTCACTGAATTTCTAGGACTGCCAAAAAGACTGGAGAAAAAAATGAGATAATGATGCAATCTCGAATTTCGGAGGAGAGCCCTAAGGATTTATGACCAGTCAGTGGTGATCTTCCACATTCACAGCCTTTCCCAGAGAGAATTAAGCTTGAAAGCCCTGATGCAGGGCCTACCCAAAGGCATCCAGTGGATGTAATTACCTTTTCTGGAAACCATCTACAGTGGTACTTGTTGTGTATCATCCTTAAGGGAACTGAGAAAGTAATTTCTCTAATCATTTTCTGTGGTCTATGATTCAGATGAGGAGCCCAGGGTAAGAAAGGCAACAGGAGGGGTTGCTATGTTCTCCCTTGCCTCAAGACCTTCACTTAGTCTCATTCCATTCCTTGGGACTACCCTCACCCGACCCACTCACTCCCTTGCCTAGCTCTCTCATATTCATCCTCCAGCTTTCAGCTAAAAGCCAAAGGCCTTTCTTGACTTCTTATACTATGTGAGTATGACTTAAATTCGGACAGTAAAAAATCCAGTTCATAAAAGCCTTTCCATGCCATGTACAGGGAGAAAAATTTCATCCTATACCACTGGGAGACCATTGAAAAACTCTGGGCAGGGTGACATGATTGGCTAGTTCCAAATACCTCATATCCTGCTTTGTAATCTTATTTTTAAAATCCATTCAAGTAAGCAGAGCCTGAGACCCTTCTACATCATATATACTCAGTGCCCAATCCATTAGAACATGTGTTAAATTGGTGTTTAAAGGGATGAAAAAAAAGAGAAAGAGAGAGATCTGGTATTTGAACAAATGTGCCTTGATTAGAAAATAGGAAAAAGGGCATTTTCAACTTTAAGAGGCATTGTTAATACATATATGGGAAACTATCAAGAGCTCTTACTGAAAACAGAGCACTGAATACCTCACAAGGAGTGGGAAAATAAAATTAGTATCCAGGGGTACCATGACAAATGCAATTAGAGCTAGCTGCTCTTTTAATATGCTAGTTCATGAAAAGGCACAGCCATTTTCAATCCTAACTATTAGCCTATCCATTAATTGTATATGATCTTAAACTACTTAGAAACCTTTGAACATAGCATACGATTTCAAAGCCCACAACAAGCACATTGGAGGGCATAGGTGAAGGCAGAAGAAAGTAATCACTTATTCTTCTACTGAGGAATATACATAACATGACGTAGGTACTGGGGTGGCTGTTCTTGAACATTTTCAATGAACCTTGCCAACTGTTTTTTTTTTTTTTTTAGTAACTTTAGTGGTTTCTCATAAGCCTGCTGCCTAATATGATGGCGCTTGTTTAAAGGAACCTGCCAAAGTCTGGCTAGGAATAACTGGAATGGGCTTAGCTATGAAAATAATGATAACGACAACTGTGCTATTAAAAATAAAATTAAACAAAATAGAAAGGGTTTGGAATTGAGTGACAGTGTGACTATAACAATGGCATTACGAACACAGGCCTGAATTCTCGACTAGGTTCTCCCGCAGGCGATGTGGCGCAACCTAGGTGCTGCCTTTCTAAGCTAGCATCACCTGTAAAATGAGAGCATTTGACTACATTATCTTTAATGTTCTTATTTCAAACGCCAGCATTCTGTTCCTATAAAATCAAGTCATGATAAACCACACCCTCTGTTTTATATACATGTATATAGATTTACTATATAGAACCTAGCATATATTTAGTATTTACTAAATATAACACTATAAATATAAAATATACAAATATAAATAATCCAGTTTACAATGACTGAGTCAATAAATTAGGCAGTAGCAATACAACAATAATTCTTTCTTCCATTTCATCAATAATCATATTTACAGAGGGTGGGGCAAAAGTAGGCTTACAGTTGTGAGTACATGAAACACAGTTCATTCTTGTGTTATTATTTATTAATTACTGTATTATTTTCCATACAAACTACAACCCTACTTTTGCCCCACCCTGTGTTTTTGTCTTTCCAAAAGGCACCTATGACTGAATATGTGAAAACTAAAAACAGCTTATAAAGGACATTTTGTGAGAATTTAAGCATTTGCCAACTTAATAATCAAAAAGGTATGGTGATCATTACAAATTTTTCAAAGGTAAAAAGTAGGAAGTTTGCATTCATTTATACATGTGGGGCTTTAAGAAGCAGATCTGAGTGTAATGGGTAGCATACGTACAAAGGTTGCCTGGGTGACCACAGAGAGGACATATTTTATTCTACCACAGAATAAATAGATGTCTAAAACTTAAATAAAAAGAAACAGCACAAGTAAGACTTCCCTATGGAAAACTCACGTCCCCACTCCTCCAAGCTTCTCCGAAAGAAGACTGTCACTAATCAAAAAAGAATTAAAGTCTTCATGGCATATTCAGAGACAGGAACAGCCTACTGTCAACTCCATACATTGTTACTTCTACAACTGCCATTATTATGTAAGTAGGAAAAAGAGACTCAACGCTTACTGTATCTGAAAACAGTGCTCTGTTTTGCAGAGCTTTGTTTTAAAAGTACACGTGATTGAAAATCTCACAATGAGCACCCAACAGATTCTCAAATTATTGAAACAAAATAAGGACAAACTGTACATCAAACATGCCACTTCACAAAGGGCGAGGAGGTCCACGGGCAGTAACTCTGGTAAACAAGACCCCAATGTGTGTCTCAGTTTAAAAAGCTCTCCGACCAGTTTCACCTGGGAGAAAGGTTAATGGGAAGAAGACAGACAAGGCAGCAAATATAAGTCGTACACGCATCCATTCCACATCATTTTTATCTCTGCTTAGTTCATCTGTTACAAAGGTGAGCTAAACTCATCTGCTAATGAGAGCACAAATAGTCATCATTTCCGGCTATGACTGAGTGTTTACTAAATTATGACAAAAATTACACTAAGCCCTGTAAGTCATTTAATCTTGTCAATCTGATGAAGTTGGCACTACTGTTTTATATCAGTTTTAGCACTGATATAGTGTATGAGAAATTATGTAATTTCCCAAGATTACACAAAGAACAACTGGCTGAGCTGGGATTTGAATCTAGAGCCCAGGCTCTTAACCATCTCCCGAATGAAATCCCAGCAACTGTTAATCCGCTGCCAACCTGAGAACAGCATAAATAAACCTAATAAAATGTCAACTGGGTAAATTCTTTGTAACATGTATGATGATATCCCTAACATATAGAGAGAACTTACAAAGCAATAAAATATATAAATACCTCAGTAGGAAA